>CM069157.1:8914302-8994302 GCA_035221665.1 Okamejei kenojei
TGGTCTGAAGAAGGGTCTCGATCCGAAACGCCACCTTTCCTTCTGTCCCGAGATGGTGCCTTTCCCACTGACTTACCCCAGCATTGTGTGTCTATCTTCAGTTTAACTCAGCATCTGCCATGCCTTCGGACATACAAGGAACTGTAGAGGCTGGTTTAATCTGAAGATGGACACAAAATGATGGAGTATTTCATTACAGACATCATTAAGAAATGTGTGGAGGACTGCATCCCTGCAAAAACCTTCCGAGTGCTTCCCAATCAGAAACCTTGGATGAACTGTGAAGTTCATTTTCTGAAGACCAGACACCGGGCATTCATGTCTGATGATACAGTGGTCTACACGAAGTTCAGATACGACCTTGGTAAGGCCATCAAAAAGGCCAAAAGGGAGTTCTGCTCCAAACTGGAGGATGAGACAGATGTTCGGCAGCTGTGGCGGGGACTGAATGCAATCACCTCCTACAAGGCGAAACCAGGAGGCAGCTCGGATGTCGGCGATACATCACTCCCTGATGAATTCAATGCATTTTACGCACGCTTTGATAGGGAGAACACTGATGTGCCTTCCCGAGCCCCCATTCGCTGTGATGGTATTTCAGTCTCAGTCACAGAGGCCGGCGTCAGGAAATCCTTCAGAGGGGTGAACCCTAGAAAAGGTCTGAAACCTGATGGCATACCTGGTCGTGTTCTAAAAACCTGTGCGGACCAACTGGCTGGAGTTTTTACGGACATTTTCAACCTGTCACTTCTGAGATCTGATGTACCCACCTGCTTCAAAAGGGCATCAATAAGGGCATTAATTGGAAGAGAGAGCGATACAAAGTTCAAAATTATATATAATAAAACGTACTCCAATAGCTAGATTAGAAATTTATCTTCCAGGAGGAAAAACAAAATAAAAATGTAGTTTCCAACATTAATTATATACTTAGATATAACAGTAATTATGTTAATTATATATCCATATCTATCAATATGCCTAGATTTATTACAATTAAGTCTCAAACTTTTGTATCAGACAACAGCAGGTCCCAAGGGGTTAACCAGATCAGACCCTTGGATAATTTCCAAGTATCTGAATCTCCTCCCCCCTTTACGCACAATCTAGACTAAGTCTACTGTATCCATAAAATGTGTTAATATGTTATTAATACTACCCAATTTTATTAATTATATTTTATGTATATATAAAAATATAAAATATTACATATAAAAACATCTACGGAAGTCAATAAGAATTTTTCTACCACCTGTTGGTGGCTTGTTTTTAATTATAATATCTTTATTTTTGGATATTATAATATCACTTTTTGTTTGTTAATTATCTTTTCACGACTCTACACTTTCTGGTCTTTTTCAAGGTTTATTCTGAAGGGGAGATGCCAACAAAACTTAACAACTGGGGATGATCATCCTTCATCTGGAGTTATAAGGTTCTTGGTTGCACCATATGAAGTAAAGGTATTAACATGATTCATAATGCAAGACGATAAACAAAAGCAAACTGGAGGAATCACGTTCTGTAGTTGGAATATAAGGGGCGCTAATGAACCAATTAAAAGGGGTAAGATCTTTGCCCAATTAAAAGCCTTAAAAAGTGATATTATTTTTTTACAAGAGACACATCTGAAATATCAAACACAGATAAGACTGAAGGCAAATTGGATTGGGCAAACATACTACTCTTCATTTACTTCTAAATCTAGAGGCACGGCTATTATCATTCGTAAAGGCATACCATTTAAATTAAAGAATACTATAGTAGATAAAGAGGGGAGGTACGTCATAGTTACAGGAGAAATTTATTCTACTCCACTTACTTTGATAAATATTTATGCTCCTAATTTTGACAACCCCCAATTTTTTAGTAAAATTTTGGATATAATTTCAGAACTTAATCATCAAAATGTGATAATAGGGGGAGATTTGAATTGTGTTTTAGATCCATATTTGGATAAATCAGCAAAACAAAAAAGGACTAACATAAAATCTAAAACGAGTGAACTCCTAAATACCTATATGAAAAATACTAATATAACAGATGTATGGAGGATCGCTAACCCAGTAAGTAGGGAATATTCATTTTATTCAACAGTACATAAAACATATTCACGTATTGATTATTTCTTAGTGGACACAAAACTAATTCCACATACATATAATTCTAAATATCATAATAGTATAATTTCTGATCATTCCCCGTTAACTTTTTCTTTAAAATTAGAAGGAATGCCCGATAAAAATTCGTTTTGGAGGTTTAACCCCCAAATTTTAAATAACTCACAAGGTTGCACATATTTAAAAGAGCAGAGGAGGTTCTTCTTTGAGACAAATGATACACCAGATATTTCACCCTCCTTATTATGGGAAACTTTTAAGGCATTTATTAGAGGAATTATAATCTCATATCAAGCTTTCCAAAATAAAAAGAATAATACTGAACAATTGCAGTTAGAACAAGAAATTAGACAATTAGATTTAGAAAATGCCAAAGAACCAACTATAGATAAACATAATAAGATAATAATACTAAAATATAAATTAAATAAAATTTTACCGGCCAGAATAATGAGATTATTTCAAATTACAAAACAAGAACATTTTGAATTTGGTGATAAACCTCATAAACTCCTAGCACGCCAACTGAAAAAAAGGGACACAGAAAATACAATTACTAAAATTAAATCAGACAAAGGGGAATTACTAACACTACCTAAAGATATTAATAAAAGATTTGTTCAATTTTATCAAAACTTATATACATCGAAAACCTCTGCAAATAATACTCAAATTGCAAATTTCTTAGATAACTGTAATCTTCCAAAATTAAATATGGTGGAACAAGAGGCATTAGGAGCTCAGATTACACTACAGGAAATAGAAGAAACAATTAGTTCGTTGAAGAATGGCAAAACGCTAGGACCAGATGGCTTTAGTAATGAATTCTATAAAAGATTCTACGAAATAATTTCTCCACGGTTGCAAGATTTATATATTTACATTTTTTAAAAAAATGTATATATCAGAAACACTAACTGAATCAACTATTACACTTATACCAAAAAAGGATAAAGATCTAGAAGACCCAGGCTCATATAGAGCTATTGCACTCCTAAATATAGACCAAAAAATATTAACGAAGACCCTAGCGAGAAGATTGAATAAATATGTTAGTAAACTAATAAATCCGGACCAAACAGGGTTCATACCAAAGAGATACTCATTTAACAATTTGAGACGATTGTCTAATATAATGTACTCACATAATACTGAAGAAGAACTAGCAATTATTTCATTGGATGCAGAAAAAGCTTTTGATCAAGTAGAATGGCAATATTTATTCAAAGTATTGGAAAAATTTAATATGGGAGATAATTTTATTTCATGGGTAAAACTATTATATGATAAGCCGATGGCTAGAATACTGACTAATAATATATTACCCCCGAAATTCCACTTAGCAAGGGGCAATAGGCAGGGGTGCGCGTTATCGCCCCTGCTTTTTGCACTAGTGATAGAGCCTTTAGCTGAAAGTATAAGAAGCCATCCGAACATTCATGGGTATATTACCAAACACTCAAATAATAAAATTTCATTATATGCAGACGACATATTATTATATATTACAAATTCGCAAACTAGCGTACCAAATATACTAAATTTAATAGAGGAATTTGGTTCTTTTTCAGGATATAGAATAAATTGGAACAAAAGCGAAATTATGACGATAAAACCTCAAGAGTCGACACATCTGTTGAAATTCCCTTTTAGAATTACAACAGAAACATTTAAATATTTGGGCATCCAAATTACTAGGAACTATAAATCATTACTCAATGCAAACTATATGCCTTTATTAACTAAATTAAATGGGCTGATTAAATTTTGGAAGACACTGCCGATGTCATTAATAGGCAGAATAAACGCGATAAAAATGATCTTCTATCCACAAATATTGTACCTATTTCAATCAATACCAATATACATACCTAAAAAATTCTTCAAAAAATTAGATTCTGATATTATAAACTTCATATGGGATTATAAATCACAGAGAATTAAAAAAAAAACAACACTTGTGTAAACCTAAAGAATCAGGGGGACTGACACTCCCTAACTTATTGTATTATTATTGGGCAGTGAATATTAAAAATATAATCTACTGGTTGGACAGTTCTGCCCAACGGGTAGATTGCATAAGAATGGAGAAAGAGGATTGTTCCCCTTATAATATAGGAGCGATCCTTCTTTCCCCGATAAAACTGAACAATGTAGTATACAAGAAGAATCCAATTATTCATAGTATAATACAAATTTGGAAACAAATAAAATTAACTTTAAAATTAAGAAAATTATCGCTTCTTTCTCCAATAGCTAATAATCCCTCATTCAAACCATCCATTATTGATAAAACGTTTACCCATTGGGAAAGAATAGGAATTAAAATGATGGGAGATATGTATGAAATGGGAAAACTTTTATCATTCCAACAATTACAACTAAAATATAATTTGAAAAGTAATCAATATTTCAAATACCTTCAAATTCAAAATTATTTGAAAAAGTATATACAAGGATATCAAACTTTAACCCCAGATCAACTGGAGGAAGGAATGAATAGAAAGGCAGAATCAAGCAATTTAATATCTTACTTATATAATATAATTCTAAATATAGAAACACCAATGACAGAAGCAATTAGAAGAGACTGGGAACAAGAGTTATTGATAAAAATTCCGAACGATAGATGGGATAAAAATGTATTATATGTAAACAAATGTTCAATGAATGTAAGACATAACCTAATTCAATTTAAAATTTTACATCGATTATATTATTCGAAAACAAGACTGAATAAAATATTTTCAAATGTTTTCCCCATCTGCGACAAATGTCTAACTCAAAATGCCACTATAGCACATTCCTTTGTCTCTTGTACAAAACTGTATACATTTTGGAATGAATTTTTTGGAATTTTTACAAAACTATTTAACACAAAATTGAACCCCAATACTGAATTGATTATCTTTGGATCAATGGAAGAGGGAAGTAAACTAACTATATTCCAAGAAGCTTTTCTTAATTATGGTCTAATAACAGCGAAAAAACTTATACTTAAATTTTGGAAAAACGCACCTACGCCAACATTCAAAATGTGGATCTCAAACATGTCTGAAACGCTACATCTTGAAGAAATGAGATTCCTCTTACTAGGCAAAGTAGACCAATTCTTAAAGATTTGGTCCCCGTTTATCAACTTTATACAAGCATATGGTGCAACATAACGTAACCGTAGAAATTAAATGGTTTAGAACTGGGTGACGGATGGGCAAAAATATGAGATAGGTAGATCACTCCTAATCTCTATTTTCTTTTTACTTTTTCCTTCTCTTTCAATCTTTTAACTTCTCACCTCTGTCCTTTATTTTTTTTTGCTTTCTGTTTCTACTCGCTTGTCTATCTCTTCCGACACTCTTTATTTATTTTTTCTCTCACTGTTCTTTTATTATTGAACTAAAAGTATGAAGTTGTACAAGAATGATAATATGTATTTATGGATTAGGTATTTAAGTACCAGACTACTGTACTTACTTCTAACAAAAAATAAATAAATAAATAAATAAATAATAATAATAATACCGGTGCCCAAGAAGAGCAAGGTGACGTGCCTCAATGACTATCGACCTGTGGCACTAACGCCTGTGGTGATGAAGTGCTTCGAGAGGTTGATCATGGCGCAAATCAACTCCTACCTTGACAAAAACCTGGACCCACTGCAGTTCGCTTACCGCCACAACAGATCAACGGTGGACGCGATCTCGCTGGCCCTCCACTCCGCTCTGGACCACTTGGACAACAAAAACTCATATGTCAGGCTGCTATTCATTGACTGCAGCTCGGCATTTAACACAATCATCCTCTCCAAGCTGGTTACCAAACTCGCAGAACTGGGTCTCTGCGCATCCCTCTGATATTGGATCCTCGACTTCCTCAGACTGTGGTCTGTTCGTATTGGTGGAAATGTGTCAGACTCGATAACAATCAGCAATGGGAGTACCTCAAGGCTGCATGCTCAGCCCCCTGCTGTACTCACTCTATACTCATGACTGTGTAGCTGGTCATAGTGCGAACTCCATCATCAAGTTCTCTGACGACACCACTGTTGTGGGACGTATCACTGATGGGGATGAGTCAGAGTACAGAAGAGAGATCGAGCAACTGTCCATATGGTGCCAGCACAACAACCTGGCCCTCAACACCAGCAAAACCAAGGAACTGATTGTGGACTTTGGAAGGAGTAGGATGGGGACCCACAGTCCTGTTTATATTAACGGGTCGATGGTTGAAAGGGTCAAGAGCTTCAAATTCCTGGGCGTGCACATCTGTGAAGATCTTTCCTGGTCCGAGAACACAGATGCAATTATTAAGAAAGCTCATCAGCGCCTCTACTTCCTGAGAAGATTACGGAGAGTCGGTCTGTCAAGGAGGACTCTCTCTAACCTCTACAGGTGCACAGTAGAGAGCATGCTGACCGGTTGCATCGTGGCTTGGTTCGGCAACCTGAGTGCCCTGGAGAGGAAAAGACTACAAAAAGTAGTAAACACTGCCCAGTCCATCATCGGCTCTGACCTTCCTTCCATCGAGGGGAACTACCACAGTTGCTGCCTCAAAAAGGCTGGCAGCATCATCAAGGACCCACACCACCCTGGCCACACACTCATCTCCCTGCTACCTTCGGGTAGAAGGTACAGGAGCCTGAGAACTGCAACGACCCGGTTCAGGAATAGCTACTTCCCCACCGCCATCAGGCTATTAAACTTGGCTCGGACAAAACTCTGAACATTAATACCCCTCCACCTATTATTTGCACTTTATTAATTTATTAATTAATGTGTGTATTTACGTATATAATTGTAGTCAATGCCTACTATGTTCTGTTGTGCTATGCAAAGAAAGAATTTCATTGTCCTGTCAGGGACACACGACAATAAACTCTTTTGACTCTTTGACTCTTTTTGAGTATTTCTTCTATGCAGAGATGCTGCCTGTCCCGCTGAGTTACTCCAGGCACAACACAGTGTTGGCAAACTTTTATTCCCACTTCAACATGTGTAGGAAGGAACACCCAAAATAGACACAAAATGCTGGAGTATCTCAGCGGGACAGGGAGCATCTCTGGAGAGAAGGATCGGTGATGTTTCGGGATGAGACCCTTCTTCAGACTGGAAGGAAGTGCAGGTGCTGGTTTCCAGTTCAGTTTAGTTTATTGTCACGTGTACCGAGGTACAGTGAAAAGCTTTAGTTGTGTGCTAACTAGTCAGTGGAAAGACAATACATGATTACAATCGGAGATAGACACAAAATGCTGAAGTAACCCAGGCAGGGTGAACAGTATAGGCAGCATCTCTGGAGAGAAGGAAAGGGCGACAGGAATAATGTTTAGTGCAAGGTAAAGCCTGCAATGTCCAATCGAGGATAGTTCAAGGATCACCAAAGAGGTAGATAGTAGTTCAGCACTGTGCCGAAGATTTATACCGAAGATAGACACAAAATGCTGGAGTAACTCAGTGGGACAGGCAGCATCTCTGGATAGAAGGAATGGGTGACGTTTCGGATCGAGACCCTTCTTCAGACAGAAGGGTGTCGACCCAAAACTTTACCCATTCCTTCTATCCAGAGATGCCGCCTGTCCCACTTCAGCATTCCTGGATATCTTTGACAAACAATTCCCTTTTTCGATACAATGAAAATCATCTGATGGTGGTAAATTAGATGTATTCTACAAATTTTCATTCATTTTGTCAACCCAATTTTAACCGTTTTTTTTTTTAGCAGATTTGTGTGTAATACATTTTTATATCACTTATATCCTTGCTTCCGACATAGCTGTTGATTTATAATGAAATGTGAAAGCTGTGCCTGCGAGTTATCCAACTATGGAATGGCATCACAGTCAAGACTGAGTTTATCCTTGCTTTCCCTCTCTATGTCCCTGTCCCCCCCCCCCCCACCCTCGTTCTCTGACCAGCTTCCCTGCCCTCCAGATTAATTTTACTGTTTATATGCCTCGTTGTCACCTTCCCCTCAGCATCTGCTTTGATCTGTTGTTTTCACACCTCACCCTTCCATATCTCCAGTCTTCCTCTCCCCGGACTCTCTGCCTGAAGAAGGGTCTGGACCCGAAACATCAGCCATTCCTTCTCTCCAGAGATGCTGCCTGTCCTGCTGAGTTACTCCAGCATTTTGTGTCTATCGTCTGAGTTTATCCTTGACTTTTACATACGCAGGCACTGCTTTCGAGTTCAAGTCAAGTCAAGAGTGTTTTAATTTCATGTGTCCCAGATAGAACAATGAAATTCTTACTTGCTACAGCGCAACATAATATGTAAACATAGTACATAGTACGTAACGGGAGAGGAAAAAAAAGAAAAAAGTTCAGTGTGTATATGCACACATACACACACATATTCAATAAATGAACAAATACAGTGCAGTAATAATAATTGTATGTTGTAGTTCTGAGCTTATTTGTTGTCGTGTTTAATAGCCTGATGGCTGTGGGGAAGAAGCTGTTCCTAAACCTGGACGTTACAGTTTTCAGGCTCCTGTACCTTCTTCCCGATGGCAATAGTGAAATGAGTGTGTGGCTTGGATGGTGTGGGTCCTTGATGATGTTGGCTGTCTTTTTGAGGCAGCGACTTCGATAGATCCCTTCGATGGCGGGGAGGTTAGAGCCGTTGATGGACTGGGCAGTGGTCACAACTTTCTGCGTTCTTTTCCGCTCCTGGACGTTCAAGTTGCCGAACCAGGCCATGATGCAACTAGTCAGTGTGCTCTCGACTGTGCACTTGTAAAAGTTGAAGAGAATCTTCGTTGACATACCAAATCTCCGTAATCTTCTCAGGAAGTAGAGGCCTTGAAGTGCTTCTTTATAATTGCATCAGTGTGCAGGGTCCAGCAAAGATCTTCAGAAATATGCATGCCCAGGAATTTGAGGTTTTTGACTCTCTCCACCATATAGACAGGACTGTGATTCCTCATCCTTCCTCTTCCAAAGTCCACAATCAGTTCCTTGGTTTTACTATTGTAGAGAGCTAGGTTGTTGTGCTGGCACCATTTGGTCAATCGGTCGATCTCACTTCTATACTCTTGACTCGTCCCCATCTGTAATTTGTCCAACAACAGTGGTGCCGTTGGCAAACTTGATGATGGAGTTCGCACTTGATGATGGAGATACACGGTGGAAACAGGCCCTTTGGCCCACATAGTCCACACCAACCATCCATGGTCCTATGTTCTCACATCCTACACAATAGGGTCAATTTACATAAGCCAATTAACCTGCAAATCCGCACGTCTTTGGAATGTGGGAGGAAACCAGAGCACCCAGAGAAAACCTATGCAGTCACCGGCAGAACGTGCAACACTCCACACAGGCAGCATCCGAGGTGGGGATCGGACACACGTCTCTGGCGCTGCAAGGCAGCAACTCTACAGCAGTGCCAATGTGCAGCCATTCATGTCACATGGCTCATATACACAGGCACTCAATCAATCTGAAGGGACAAAAGTTTAGGGGTAACATGAGGGGGAACTTCTTTACTCAGAGAGTGGTGGCTGTGTGGAATGAGCTTCCAGTGGAAGTGGTGGAGGCAGGATCGATTTTATCAATTAAAAATAAATTGGATAGGTATATGGACGGGAAAGGAATGGAGGGTTATGGTCTGAGTGCAGGTAGATGGGACTAGGTGAGAGTAAGTGTTTGGCACGGACTAGAAGGGCTGAGGTGGCCTGTTTCCGTGCTGTAATTGTTAGATGGTTATCTGGTTATGTGGGTCCTGACCCAAATCGTCACCTATCCATGCTCTTCAGGAATGCTACCTGACCCGTTGAGTTATTCCAACACTGTGTATGCTTATGTATAAATCAGCACCTACAGTTCTTTGTGTTTGCACTTTTCATCCTCTTCTTCTTGCGTATGGCGTGCACAGCCTAAAGTTGCAGGACAACTTGTTCTATTTGATCTTATTTGATTGTTCACACCAGGTTGATTGCATTCGTCGAAACAGGGCGGACCACGTGAAGGTTGCAATCTCCCCACCCAACTTTTCATGCTGTTTGTTGGTGAACAGAAATGGGAGTTCAGGGCCACAGAAGTTAATTCAAGTGACACTGTCCAGCACCAAATGAAAGGAACTAATGTCTTAAACTATTTCAGTAGTACAAGACAATTTATACCAAGACATGCGTATATAAAAATATACGGTGTCAGGGGCTATGGGGGGAAGGCAGGAGAATGAGGTTGAGAGGGAAAGAGAGATCAGCCATGACTGAATGGTGGAGTAGACTTGATGGGCCGAATGGCCTAATTCTGCTCTTATGACTCATGAGGTTATGAAACCCAGATTGAACATGTCTTCCAAAAGGCAGCCACTCATGCAGTACTGTACTCCTTCAAACTAATCTCACCTGCTTGTACATGATCCACACCCATCCATCCATCCAAAGAGCTTCGGAACCACCACTATCATCTTTGCCTCCATTGCTGGCAAAGTGTTCAAGGCATCCATCACCCTTTGTATTAAAACAATTACTTCCTCCATAACTCCTTAAAACTTTGCCCCTCTCATCTTAAAGCTATGCCTTCCTGTCTTTGAGATTCGCTCTCTAGGAAAAAAGGTTTAGACGGCCTACCCTATCCATGCCTCTCATAATTTTATACAGATTCATGAGTTCATAAGGTATAGGAGCAGAATTAGGCCATTCGGCCCATCAAGCTTGCTCCACCATTTAATCTATAGCGTAGATGGAGACAATAGTGGGAAATGCGGTCTGTGAGGGGGTGGAGAGGGCATAGTCCACTGCACCCATCGAGTCCCCTCTCCAAAGCCAATAGGTGGCCCAGTGTCAAACCCTCGATGGAGTGGCTGGCTGAAGGAACAAGCTCATAAGGTCACAAGTGATATGAGTGGAATTAGGCCTTTTGGCCCATCGAGCCTACTCCGCCATTCAATCATGGCTGATCTATCTATCTTCCCATCTCAACCCCATTCCTCATGTCCCCTCCCCACAACCTTTGACACCCTTACTAATTAAGAATCTGTCAACCTCTGCTTTAATCAGACCCAATGACTTGGCCTCCTATCCATGCCTCCCCACAGCCTCTAATGCTGCACACACTGGCTGTGAAGGCTTTTGTGAGAAGTATAACAGTGAAGACATTAAGGTCTGATATTCTTTAAAGCCAGAGGAAAGTCATTTTTAGCCATAAACAACCAACTTTATCGACTGGAGAATTTCCAAAGGCTTCTGTCATAACTTTGTTGCTAGCACTTTTCCTTTTACTCTACCCCTCACACAATAGACGTTGTATTGGTGTGATTTCCTTTTCTGTTAAGAAATTACTGTCAAAGGAAATGAGTCACCTTGCCCAATAATATTACAAATTCCATTTATTAAAAAAAACCAAGAGTGGAGAAACAAGCACTTCCTCATTCAGTAATTATGGAGGCCAGAAGCATTGACCGCACTGGCATCAAGATAGAGAGAGCTCAAATCAAATACACTGAATGTTGTGCAATCTGGAAGTTTGTGTTGGTGTTTCCTGAAATCAGAACCATCTGCAAAACCTCCCTTTATTTCAGAATGTCGAAACAATGCTGGTTTATACCAAAGCTAGATACAAAGTGCTGGAGTGGCTCAGCGGGTCAGGTGAGGCAACATCTCTGGGGAAAAAAAGGAAGGGGACCCTTCTTGCATGTGGAACCTCACATGGGGATAAATGTGAGGTTATCCACTTTGGTGGCAAAAACTGGAAAGTAGACTTTTATCTGAATGGTGGCCGATTAGGAAAAGGGGAGATGCAACGAGACCTGGGTGTCATGGTACACCAGTCATTGAAAGTAGGTGCAGCAGGCAGTGAAGAAAGCAAATGGTGTGTTAGCATTCATAGCAAAAGGATTTGAGTATAAGAGCAGGGAGGTTCTACTGCAGTTGTACAGGATCTTGGTGAGACCACACCTGGAGTATTGCGTACAGTTTTGGTCTCCTAATCTGAGGAAAGACATTCTTGCCATAGAGGGAGTTCAGAGAAGGTTCACCAGACTGATTCCTGGGATGTCAGGACTTTCATATGAAGAAAGACTGGATAGACTCGGCTTGTACTCGCTAGAATTTAGAAGATTGAGGGGGATCTTATAGAAACTTCCAAAATTCTTAAGGGGTTGGACGCTAGATGCAGGAAGATTGTTCCCGATGTTGGGGAAGTCCAGAAGAAGGGGTCACAGTTTAAGGATAAGGGGGAAGTCTTTTAGGACCGAGATGAGAAAAACATTTTTCACACAGAGAGTGGTGAATCTGTGGAATTCTCTGCCACAGAAGGTAGTTGAGGCCAGTTCATTGGCTATATTTAAGAGGGAGTTAGATGTGGCCCATGTGGCTAAAGGGATCAGGGGGTATGGAGAGAAGGCAGGTACAGGATACTGAGTTGGATGATCAGCCATGATCATATTGAATGGTGGTGCTGGCTCGAAGGGCCGAATGGCCTACTCCTGCACCTATTGTCTATGTTTCTAAGAAATAGAAACCCCTGCAGAGTAGTTATTAAGATGGCTGATCCGTGGGAGGTTGCTGCTGGGACGCAGGTCGGGGCCTGATCAACCCTAGCTGGGCGAGGGTGTCTGATGTTGTGAGACCCGAAACACCCGATGACCCCAGGTCACATCACTGAGGATGCGTCCCAGCTCATCTAGAAGATGTATATTTTTCACATTCACTTTATTCCCTTTATCATATATGTGGACACTGTGGGCGGCTCGATTGTAATCATGTATTATTTTTCCACTGACTGGTTAGCACGCAACTAAAGATTTTCACTGTACCTTGGTACACGTGACAATGAACTAAACTCAAACTCCAAGTAGAAACACAAGTTAACAAGGACACGAACCACAGTCTATATCTGAAGGAATCGAAATAAATAGCAGAAAAGTTTTAAATAATTTGTGGGGAAAGCCAGCTAAGCCAAGTACTGTCCACACTTCTGGTCTCCATATTACAAGCAAACAGACATTAAAAAGGACCAGATATAATACAAAAATGAGGTGGAAGGATGATGCCAATGTCGAGCGTCCAGATTAGGAAAGATTGAGCACGTTGGGGACTTTATTTCTTGAGAAGAAATAAGTGGTTATCTGATAAAAAAAGTCTTTAAATTATTGAAGGCAGATTTGGGGAAGAAAGAGCTCAATTCAGTACTGGGTGCGATGCAATGCAGAGGTTGGTGTTGGTCTTTCCTGAAATCGGAGCCTTCTGCTAAATCTCCTCTTATTCCAGATCAGTTTAGTTTATTGTCATGTGTAACGAGGTACAGCGAAAAGCTTTTGTTGCGTGCTAACCAGTCAGCGGAAAGACAATACATAATTATAATCGAGCCATTTACAGTGTATAGATACATGATAAGGGAATAATGTTTAACGCAAGGTAAAGCCAGCAAAGTCCGATCAATGATAGTCCGAGGGTCACCAATGAGGTAGATAGTAGTTCAGCACTGCCCTCTGGCTGTGGTAGGATGATTTAGTTGCCTGATAACAGCTGGGAAGAAACTGTCCCTGAATCTGGAGGTGTGCGTTTTCATACTTCTAGGCCTTTTTTTAGACGTTCATGAGTTCATAAGTTATAGGAGCAGAATTAAGGGCCTGTCCCACTGTACGAGTTTACCCAAGAGCTCTCCAGAGTTTAAAAAAAAAATCAAACTCATGGTAAGCACGTAGAATGTACGTAGCGGGTACGTTGGAACTCGGGGACGTCTCTTAGCGGCTCGTAACGCTAACTTGGGAAACGTGGTAAGCTCATGAAGCTTTTTCAGCACGTTGAAAAATGTCCACGAGAGCCCCGAGTACCTACGAGCGGCCATTACCGTAATTCTCCGAGTTCGAATCAGGGGAAACTCGGGAGAACTCTTGAATTAGCACGTACAGGCCCTTAAGGCCATAATCTAGAGACCATGAGCATGTAAGGATCACTGACAATTGCAACAAGGAATTCAATAGAAGCTTTCTCACCCATGGGATTGTAGGAGTGTGTGACTCCCTACCACAGGACTCCAGAGAAAAATAGCCTGGATTCAATCTGTTGGAAGCCACACGCAGACAAAGAAAGAGAGAATAGAAGAAATCCTGCTGATTGAAAGGTCAATGGGAATTCAAGGCTAAGTTAACGCACTACATTTTAAAGAATTATGGAACTTGAAGTATACAAGATGGTGCTGTGACAACTCTTAAGTACTGCCTCAGTGTCATCTATTATTCTCACACTCTTTTGCTGAGGTGTGATTGTGCTGAATGTCAAGCAAAAAAAAAAAAATCACTGTTCCAACATACATGTTAAATTCAGTTTATTGTCACATGTGCCGAGGTACAGTGAAAAGCTTATTTGTTGAGTGCTAGCCAGTAAGCGGATGGACATTAGATTATCACAATCTAGCCATCCACAGTGTTCAGGTACAGGACAAAAGGGAATAACGTTTACAGCAAGATAAAAGTCCAGCAAAGTCTGATTTTAATCCAAGGGTCTCCAAAGAGGTAAATGGTAGATCAGGATCGGTCGCTAGTCGGTGATAGAAAAATTGCGTAGAAAAATAGAGAATTCCGCAGATTTGCAACCCTTTGTGTGAAAAAGGTTTTCCTCATCTCCGTTCTAAATGGCTTACCCTTATTCTTAAACTGTGGCCCCTGGTTCTGACTCCCCCAACATCGGGAACATGTTTCCTGTCTCTAGCATGTCCAAGCCCTTAATAATCATATATGTCCCAATAAGATCCTCTCTCATCCGTCTAAATTCCAGAGTATACAAGCCGAGCTGCTCCATTCTATCAACATAACAGGTGGGAAGAAACTGCCCCTGAACCTGATAACAGGTGGGAAGAAACTGCCCCTGAACCTGGAGGTATGTGGCAATAAAGTACCAGAGAACAATTCTAGGATCTTGGTTCTTGGTCCTCCAAAATATTCCAAATGGAATTTAAACTGGAGCCATTAAATTGAGCCATTACATTGAGCCAATAAGGTCGATATAGAAAGAGATTTACAGTATGTGGGGAAAAAATACCTTTAAAAAATAGTTTTAGATAAGGACAGGGCTGGCACATGAGTTACAATTGTGAATTGGGGCAGGGCCAACTTTGATCGTATTTGGCAAGAACATGGAAATGTTGGTTGGAGTAGGATGTTTGTGAGACAATAGACAATAGGTGCAGGAGTAGGCCATTCGGCCCTTCAAGCCAGCACCGCCATTCAATGTGATCACGGCTGATCATCCACATTCAGTACCCACCGTTCCTGCCTTTTCCCCATATCCCCTGACTCCGCTATCTTTAAGAGCTCTATCCAACTATCTCTTGAAGGCATATAGAGAATTGGCCTCCACTGCCTTCTGAGGCAGAGAATTCCGCAGATTTGCAACCCTTTGTGTGAAAAAGGTTTTCCTCATCTCCGTTCTAAATGGCTTACCCCTTATTCTTAAACTGTGGCCCCTGGTTCTGGACTCCCCCAACATCGGGAACATGTTTCCTGCCTCTAGCGTGTCCAAACCCTTAATAATCTTATATGTTCCAATAAGATCCCCTCTCATCCGTCTAAATTCCAGAGTATACAAGCCGAGCCGCTCCATTCTATCAACATATGACAGTCCCGCCTTCCCAGGAATGAACCTCGTGAACCTACACTGCACTCCCTCAATAGCAAGAGCAAAGGGACATCTGGAAAGAGGGATGCTTTTGAAAGAGTGATGATGAGTGGTCAAGTCATGCCTGTTCCTGTTGGACTGAAGGGCAAGGCAGTAAAAGTTGAGAGAGAAAAGGACCAAATGCGGGCAAATGGGACTAGCTTAGATGGGGCGCCTTGGACAGTATGGACAAGTTGGGCCGAAGGGCCTTTATACATGCGGTATGACTCTCCGACTATAAACATAGATTATCTGTGTTGGAGGCTGCAAAACTCTCTGAAAATAAAGTTTCATCAAATTATTTTATCCTATCCTCTGAAAACTGGCTGCACAAGGGGAATGTCTCCTGCTCTATAATTATAAAGTACTTTTGATACTTTTCTGGTCAAGGTGACAGTTCCATGTGCGTTCACAGTCTCGTTAAAGAGTCCAAATCTGGAAATCTACACAATCTCAAAAAATAGCCCTTCATCTGTCCATTAACTGAACTCAGTCAACGTTGCCAGGTATTAGCTATGATTTACAAATTCACACCAGCCCATTCTACAAGCTGGAGATTTTCAGTGCGCTCAGTCACAATATCCTTAATTATAGACTCCGGTTATATTCTGGCAACAGATGTTAAGCTCACAGTCTTGCTTCACTCTTACCCTATTTTGGTGCTCACCTCGTGTCAATGGGCAGGCAATGAGAATCACCTATATGACTGTGTATGTGCTGAACTACCCTTCATTATTGTGCATTTACTACACCATACGAAAGTAGGAATTAGAAGGGCAGGCCATTCAGCCCTTCATGCTATCGCCTGCCGCTCAATAAGATGACGTTAATCGAAATTTCCGAATGTCCACTTTCCTGCTCTCTCTCTTCATCACTTTGATTCCCGTACTGAGTAAAAAAGCAAGATATCTCAGCTTAGAATATATTTCTAGTTTAGCCTCCATGCCTTCCAGGGGGAAGGAATTTCAAGGACCCTTTGAGTGGCGGAATTCTTCCTCATTCCACTCTATTTTTTTCTAAGATTATGTCCTCTGCCCCTAACCTCACCCACAGAGGGAAGCAGCCAGCTTTGTGTGGCACGGTGGCGCAGCAGTGGAGCTGCTGCCTCACAGCCCCAGAGACCCGGGTTCAATCCTAGCCTCGGGTGCTGTCTATGTGGAGTTTGTACGTTCTCCCTGTGATCTCGTGGGTTTTCTCCGGATGCTCCGATAGCGGAGTCAGGGGATATGGGGAGAAGGCAGGAACGGGGTACTGATTGGGAATGATCAGCCATGATCACATTGAATGGCGGTGCTGGCTCGAAGGTCCGAATGGCCTCCTCCTGCACCCATTGTCTATTGTCTATTGTCTCCCACGTTCCAAAGACTTGTGGGTTTGTAGGTTAATTGGCTTCTGTAAATTGTCTCTAATGTGCAGGATAGGACCAGTGTATGAGTGATCGTTGGTCAGTGCGGACTCAGTGGTCAAAGGGCCTGTTTCCACCAAAGATCCTATAGCGGCATCTCTAAACTAAATTAAACTAAGATCCAGTCCAACCTCATCATCACCTTTCTCATCACCTCCATAGCCCAATAACAATACCAAATTCAGATGTTTCAAGACACTAAACCACTTCCTGAAGCGGTCTTACCCACTAACTCCATCAAGATCTGGTGATGAAGATTAAAATTCTCATCCTTGTTTTCAAATCCAGACAATTAAATCTTTTCTATCTCTTCCCCATTTCTCTAACGTCTCTATCTCTCTAAACTTTTCCAATCCAATAACTTCCAGATATATCTCCTCAAACTCTGACCTGTTTTGCACCGTTATTTTATTTCTCCATCTCTCTCTTTTTTCTCCTTGCAATGTTGTTAAAGATGAGGGAGGAACGATTTAATAGCAACCTGAGGGCTAACCTTTTTACACTAAGGGTGGTGGGTGTACGAAATGAGCTGCCAGAGGTGGTGGTTGCAGCAGGTAATATTGTTACATATAAGAACCTTGGACAGGTACATGGATAGGATAGGTTAGAGGGTTATGGGCCAAGTGCATCCAGGTGGGACTAATGTAGATGGGGCATGTTCTCCACCGTTAGTTGGGCCGAAGGGCTGTACGACTCTGTGACTCTAAAATACTACCTCTGACCAAATTAAGAAATTCACAGTCTGAAGTCTAAAGAAGAGTCCTGACACGATACGCTACCTATCTATGTTCTCCAGAGATGCTGCCTGACCTGCTGAGTTACTCCAGCACTGTGTCTTTTTTTTACAAACCAGCATCTGCAGTTCCTTCTTTCTACTTATTAATCATCTGTTTTATTATCTTATGTGGTTAATTCTAAACTTTGCTGGATAATTTCTCTGCAGGGTTTAGGTTGTTTTAATTTGTCAAAGGCACCATGTACCAGCTATTATCACTGGGAATAAATAGTCCAGTCCATTCAGTCTTTCTAATACTTTGCACCTCTCAATTTTGGTAACTTTGTTTTTTTTTGGTTTGTCCAGTATCTCTGTTTTTTGATTTGGAAAAGTGGTAAGTTCCTTGAAACATTTTCTAGAGAAAAATTACTTACAATCCAAAAAGCCAGGCAAAGTGGAATTTGATACGGTGTATTTCTTTAGCAGGTAGTGCCATAGTTTGTTACAGCAATTAAAAAAATAGCTTTGTAAATTAGAGACACATGCTTCTTGCTACCAGTGCTTAGTCTATCTGTGCGTTTAGATCTTCCCGCTCAATCTCTCTGCTTTGACTCTTCTACCCAAAAGCAGGCAATCTCCCCACGAGATTGGAAAGGTTTGGAAAGATACGGGCCAAATGCGGGCATAAGGGACTAGCTTAGATGGTGCCTATTAGTTGGTGTGGAAAGGTAGGGACCAGGGGCCTATTTCCACATTGTAGGGCACTATGACTATGAGAGGTACTGATTCTGGACTCATCAAACATTCACACACACACACACACACACACACACACACACACACACACACACACACACACACACACACACACACACACACACACACACACACACAGACACACACACACACACACACACACACACACACACACACATACACACACACACACACACACACACATACACACACACACACACACACACACACACACACACACACACACACACACACACACACACACACACACACACACACACACACACACACACACACACACTGAACGCATCACCTCATTTTACGAACAGCATTAAAAGTTTAAGAATTTCCGCTCCGGCAGTTTTTATTTGGGGTGGAAGCGACTTATGGAACGAGCAAATGGTGTTCTTGATTCAATGCCTTATTTCAAAGCAAGCGGCAGATAGAAGCAATGAACGTTATCCAGCTTAGGTTTACCAGAACGCTCCCAGAATTGAGGGCGGTGAAGGAATGAGAAGCCCACAAAGATTTTCTTTGCTCGTTCGTTGTAGCGTTTGCAATTAGCAGCCAAGGTAACTTCTGGTAGTTGGTGAAGACTGTCTGGAGGCCCCTGGTGGCAATAACATGTGTAGCACTATTTTCAATTTAGTTTAGTTTAGTTTAGAGATACAGCGCGGAAACAGGCCCCTCGGCCCACTGAGTCCGCGCCGACCAGCGATCCCCGTGCGCAAGCACTATCCTACACACTAGCGACAATTTACACGTGTTACCGAAGCCAAATTAACTTACAAACCTGCACGTCTTTGGAATGTGGGAAGAACACTGAGGGAAAACCCACGCGGTCACGGGGAGAACGTAAAAACTCCGTACAGACAGCACCCTTAATCAGGATCGATCCCGCATCTCTGGCGCTGTGAGGCAGCAACTCTACCGCTGCGCCACTGTGACACCTTAAAATTCTTAATTTTTTATAGTTTTCTAAGCTATTAACAAACCATTCCCCCCCCCCCCCAAAAAAAAAAATCCGGCGTCAGGAAAGGCTAGGGTGAGATATGCAATCTCATTAAACACAATGGGGCTGTCGAGTGGCTAATTATTGGGAAATGGCAGTTGCTTTCTTGGTTGTTTCAATCAAAAATGTTACGTAGAGTCATTGAGTCATTCAGCATGGAAACAAGGAAGCATGTCCTTCGGCGCTGACCAAGATACCCCATCTACGCTGGTCCCACCTGCCCATATCCCTCTAACCCTTTCCTATCCATGTACCTGTCCAAATGTCTTTTAAATGTTTTTGTTCAACTATCTCGTCTGGCAGCTCGTTCCACATACCCACCACCTCCTATGCACACAATGTCGGCTGCAAGAAAAAACCTCAGCGATGGAAAGGATGCACTGCAGCCAAAAGTAGCCATTACGCTTAACTCAGTATAACTATAACCATTTACCTTTCAATTTTATCTGCCTGTAATTATGTGGGTGGGTTTAATATGTAGGCTGAGGTGAGTTTGCGGCTGGGATTCCCGCGCAGACGCCCAAGGAGTTTAGCTTAGTTTATTTAGAAGAAGATCGGGTAAGTGACATCGTTTTTGACCATGCACGAGTATGCTTGAAATGTGCTGAATTTTGAATTTATGGAATTCCCTGCCACAGAGGGCAGTGGAGGCCAAATCACTGGATGGATTTAAGAGAGAGTTGGATAGAGCTCTAGGGGCCAGTGGAGTCAAGGGATATGGGGAGAAGGCAGGCACGGGTTATTGATAGGGGATGATCAGCCATGATCACAATGAATGGCGGTGCTGGCTCGAAGGGCTGAATGGCCTCCTCCTGCACCTGTTTTCTATGTTTCCTATGTTTCTATGTTACTTAGACAAGAAGAAGCAAGTATGAATCATCTTACTGTTTGTGCTACTACAATAAAGAAAATATTAATCAATAGACTGTTTTTGGAAGATTTATATTTCGACGGCATTGAATGTCTCGTGGAGAGCTCGTGGGTGCGTATTAATTACCTTCTGATCCTCGGTCATCAAGTGAGTATCGAGGAATAAATCTTTGAGGCGATGGAATATCTGTCACCACATGCACTGATTAGGTGGGGGAGGTTTGGGAAAGATTTTATTTGGTGACTAAATTGCATACTCCACACACAACTGGAACCGGATGCTTTGATTTCAGCAGTTCTAGTTAGAGTAATAGAGTAATAGAGCATGGGAACAGGCCATTTGGCCCATCCTGGCCATACCGACCAACAAGCACTACCAATGTACAACATGTACACTAGTCCCGTCTCCCCGCGCTTATCCCTCTAAACCATTCATATCCATGTAGTTGTCCAAATGTCTTTTCAATGTTGTTATAGTATCTCCCACAACTACCTCCTGCGTCTGCTCATTCCTGTTTCAAAATGTGATGCCCTGTAAAATTCAGATTGTGATCATGTATTGTCTTTCTGCTGACTGGGTCGCACGCAGCAATTATTTTTCACTGTACCCCTGTTCACGTGACAATACACTAAACTAAGCATTCAATACATCCACCAACCACTGTGTGAAAAAAAAATGCCCCTCAGGTCCCTATTAAATCTATCACCCTCTTATCTTAAACTTACATACTCTGGTTAGAGTTATAGAGTCATAGAGTGATACAGTGTGGAAACAGGCCCCTTCGGCCCAACTTGCCCACACTGGATTCATTCTTCATCATTCATTCAAGAGGGTGGAATTGATTGTAGACTTTAGGAGAGCTCCCCCTCCCCTTCCCCCACTCACCATCAACATCACCACAGTCACATCTGTGGAGTCATTTAAGTTCCTTGGAACCGTCATCTCCAGGAACCTTAAATGGGAGGCCATCATCGACTCCACAGTCAAAAAGGCCCAACAGAGGATGTACTTCCTGCGGCAGCTGAGAAAACACAATCTGCCACAGGCAGTGATGGTCCAGTTTTATACTGCCATCATAGAGTCTGTCCTCAGCTTCACCATCATGGTCTGGTTTGGCTCAGCCACCAAGCACGACATCCGGAGGCTGCAGCGCATCGTTCGATCAGCCGAGAAAGTTGTTGGCTGCAACCTTCCCCTCATCGACGAACTGTACACTGCAAGGGCCAGGAAGCGAGCGGGTAAGATCATCCCTGACCCCTCTCACCCTGGCCACAGACTCTTTGAAGCACTTGCCTCTGGAAGGCGACTCTGGACTGTAATAGCCGCCACAGCCAGACATAAAAACAGCTTTCTTCCACAAGCAGTAGCTCTACTGAACAGCCAAAAGTCTGTGGTCTCTTTTTGCTCTGGTATTTTATTTCATTCTGCACATGTTTAAATTATAATGTATTATTTTTAATCGTCTACTGTATATCGTGTTGTTACTTGCGAGCAAAGCACCGAGGCAAATTCCTTGTATGTGTACATACTTGGCTAATAAAATGTATTCAATTCTAAACTCAATTCAATTATTCTCTGAGTAAACGACTCTCTTCACTTTCTTTACTGTTTCACTATAATTTGTGTTATGATAAGAATGCCAGTCATTATGGAACAGTGCTGTAAAGAATGTAAATGTCCCAACATTAAACTTTGACCTAGAAACAAGGAACTGCAGATGTCGGTTAAATGCACAAAAAGACACAAAGTGCTGGAGTAACTCAGCGGGACAGGCAGCATCTCTGCAGAAAATGGATAGGTGAGGCTTCGGGAGACCTTTTTCATACTTGACCTGTTTGGTTGAAGGTTTAGTTTGTATCATGAATTCATCTCCAGCATCGGTATCCATGACATCTACCCAGAATAACCTTGGATTCATCCAGACATTAGTTTAGCTTTGTTTAGAGATAGATACAGCACGGACACAGGCCCTTTGGCTCACCAAGACCACTCTAACCAGCGATCTGACGACCAGTGAACCCAGTGCATTCACACTATCCGACCCGCACAATTCATCATTTTCACCGAAGCCAATTAACCTAAGGCTGTGGAGGCCAAGTCATTGGGTATTTTTTAAGGCAGAGAGTGACAGGTTCCTGGTTAATAAGGGAGTCAGGGGTTATGGGTAGAAGGCAGGAGGTTGAGAGGGAAAGATAGTTAGGCCATGATTGAATGGCGGGGTAGGTGTGATGGGCCGATTGGCCTCATTCTGCTCCTATGACTTATGAACATGAACAATTTGGAACATCACACTGAAGATGGAAACATGGCTCAACAAGTAAGACCATGTTTTCAAAGAGTAAGACTATGTTCTCCTCCATTGCTCAAGGCACTAGTTGTTTTTGGGAACCATTCCTCAGTCTCCTAGTGTCTCTGATAAAATAACAATCTGGTCAATCATTAATCAACTCAAGTTGAGTTTTTGTCATCTGTACAAGTACGGTGTTGTTATTAAAGAAGAGTTCATTAAGGGTGAGCTTAGCTCTCAGAGTATTGTGGGATATTCAAACATTGATATTGGCATGTTTACCGAGGTACAGTGAAAACTTTATTTTGCCTACTACCCAGGCAGATCATACCATACAGGAGTTCAACAGATAGTACAGAAGAGAAAATAAACAGCGCGCACAATATGGTGTTACAGCTACAAGGAAAGTGCAACATGGCGTACTGCGCATGTTGTTCCATTGTTTAAAAAGGGTTCAAAGAATAAACCTAGCAATTATAGACCTATTAGTTTGACGTCAGTGGTGGGCAAATTAATGGAAAGGATACTTAGAGATAATATATATAAGCATCTGGATAAACAGGGTCTGATCAGGAACAGTCAACATGGATTTGTGCCTGGAAGGTCATGTTTGACAAACCTTCTTGAATTTTTTGAAGCGGTAACTAGGGAAATTGATGAGGGTAAAGCAGTGGATGTTGTCTATATGGATTTCAGTAAGGCCTTTGACAAGGTTCCCCATGGAAGGTTGGTTAAGAAGGTTCAATCTTTGGGTGTTAATGGCGGAGTAGCAAGATGGATTCAACAGTGGCTGAATGGGAGATGTCAGAGAGTAATGGTGGATGGCTGTTTGTCAGGTTGGAAGCCGGTGACCAGTGGGGTGCCTCAGGGATCTGTGTTGGGTCCACTGTTGTTTGTCATGTACACCAATGATCTGGATGATGGGGTGGAAAATTGGGTAAGTAAGTATGCAGATGATACTAAGATAGATGGTGTTGTGGATAATGAAGTAGATTTTCAAAGTCTACAGAGAGATTTGGGCCATTTGGAAAAGTGGGCTGAAAGATGGCAGATGGAGTTTAATGCTGTTAAGTGTGAAGTGCTACATCTTGGCAGGACAAATCAAAATAGGACGTACATGGTAAATGGTAGGGAATTGAGGAATGCTGTGGAACAGAGGGATCTAGGAATAACTGTACATAGTTCCCTGAAGGTGGAATCGCATGTAGATAGGGTGGTAAAGAAAGCCTTTGGTGTGCTGGCCTTTATAAATCAGAGCATTGAATATAGGAATAGGGAAGTAATGTTTAAATTGTACAAGGCATTGGTAAGACCAATTCTGGAGTATGGTGTACAATTTTGGTCGCCTAATTATAGGAAGGATGTCAACAAAATAGAGAGAGTACAGAGGAGATAGACAGAGTTGACGTGGATACGTTTTTCCCATTGAGGGTAGGGTAGATTCAAACAAGAGGGCATGACGAGAATTAAGGGACAGAAGTTTAGGGGTAACGTGAGGGGGAACTTCTTTACTCAGAGGGTGGTGGCTGTGTGGAATGAGCTTCCAGCAGAAGTGGTGGAGGCAGGATCGATTTTAACATTTAAAAGTAAAGTGGATAGGTATATGGACTTGAAGGGAATGGAGGGGTATGGTCTGAGTGCAGGTAGATGGGACTAGGGGAAAACAAATGGTCGGCACGGACTGGAAGGGCCGAGAGGGCCTGTTTCTGTGCTGTAATTGTTATATGGTTATTATATGGTTAAAAAAAAGTGCACGAGCCACAACAAGGTAGATTGGAAGATCAGGAATTCATCCTTAGCATATGAAAGGTCTGTTCAAGTCTCATAGGGCCGAGGGGCAAAAGCTATTCCTGAATCTGGTGGTATGTGCTTTCAAGCTTTTATATCTTTTGTGCAACAGGAGATGGGAGAAGAGGGAGTGATACTGGTCCTTGATTATACTGGTGGCTTTGCCGAGGCAGTGTGAAGTGTAGTTAGAGTCAGTGGGAGGGAGATTAGTTTTGCGTGATGGTCACGGCTGCGTCTGCAATTCTCCGCAATTTCTTGGATGGAGCTGTTCCCAAACCATGCTGTGATGTATCCTGATGCATCCCGGTTCTTGGATCATGTTAGGTGTATGGAGACCAATGCAAATTTATCTCATCTGGTCCTCCCTAATCGGAACCATTTCGTTGGCACACCAAACTTTTAATCGAGCTGAGAATCTGCTTGTAATTATGCACTGTAAATAATATACTTTTCATGGAATTATTACGCTCATCATAAAGCGCTGTTCCCACAAACCAATCCCACAGAATATCGTCTCGACTTTGTAACATGCTACTTATTCTGTCCAACTAATTATTGTGAGCCTTTGAGGTGATCTTCAAAGTTCAATCCTTTCGACAAATCTGATGCCCAGCTTTGTTAGACCTTTGTGCCTTTCCTGTCCATGACCTTTCTGTGTAATGAGATACATCTGCATCCTCCAGCTCCACAACTCTATCAGCCCTACAACCCTACCAGGTCTCTGCTACCCTGAAGAATATACAAACAAGGATCCTGACCCAAAATGTATCCTATCCATGTTCTCCAGAGATGCTACCTGGCCCACTGAGGTAGAGTCATAGAGTCATAGAGTCATACAGTGTGGAAACAGGCCTTTCGGCCCAACTTGCCCACACCGATCAACATGTCCCATCTACACTTGTCCCACCTGCCTGCATTGGCTCATATCCCTCTACACCTATCCTATTCATGTAACAATGGAATTACTCCAACGTTTTGTATCTATTTTGTAAACAAGCATCTGCAGTTCCTTGTTCCTACATATTTGTATGCCCTCCTCTAATTTGACCTCTTGTAAACCCTCAATGTTTATTTCCCCACCATTACTTATGGACCCCACTAAACCTCTCCTTGCTCCCGCTACTCCATTGAAGTGCTCTTTAAAGTTTATCACTTGGATGAAGTTAGTTTTTGGTTGTAGGTGGACAGAAATGCTGGAGGAACTCAGCGGGTGAGGCAGCATCTATGGAGAGAAGGAATAGGTGACGTTTCGAGTCGAGACCCTTCTTGAGGTCTGAAGAAGGATCTATTCCTTCTCTCATAGATGCTGCCTCACCCGCTGAGTTCCTCCAGCATTTCTGTCCACCTTCGATTTTTCCAGCATCTGCAGTACTCTCTTAAATATTTTTTGGTCGTGTTCTTTTAACTTTGCTTGATATTAAAGTGATCAGGGATTTTTTTTAATGCCTTATGCAAAAGTGAGCTGTGTATCTGTCTTCCCTAATCAATAAGACCATTCACTCCCCTATTAATTTACCTAAGGTCACTTCAGTCTGTCACTAACCCCCCCCCCCGGGTCCCTATGACAATGGGATTCAGAAGATTCGCTCTAGCAACTGCCTTGACTGCACTAGGGACTTGCTGGCTTTGTTTATGTTCCTGTACCATATTATTTGTTTGTATTTTATTGAAATTCTTTGATGTTTATTTATGGTTTCTACACAGTACTTTGTTTACATATCTGTGCAGCACAGTGGCTCTGTGGTAGAGTTGCTGCCTTACAGCAGCTGAGACCCGGGTTCAATCCTGACTCTGGGTGCTGTCTGTATGGAGTTTGTACCTTCTCCCTGTGACTGCGTGGGTTTTCTCCGGGAGTCCCGGTTTCCTCCCACACTCCAAAGACGTGCAGGTTTGTAGTTTTAATTGGCTTCTGTAAAATTGTAAATTGTCCCTGGTGTGCAGAATAATGGCCAGGGTGCGGGGTGATCGCTGGTCATCGTAGACTCGGTGGGCTGAAGGGCCTGTTTCCGTGCTGTACCTCTAAAGTCAAAAGTGTACAGCTGCAAGTAAGAATTTCATTGTTCCCTGTCGGGACACATGACAAAACACTCTTGTCTGAAGTAGGGTCTCGACCCGAAACGTCACCCATTCCTTCTCTCCAGAGATGCTACCTGTCCTGCTGAGTTACTCCAGTACATTGTGTCTATCTTCAGTTTAAACCAGCATCTGCAGTTCCTTCCTACACACTTGATTCCACTGGGCCGTTCTCTCGCCTGTTGGAAAATCTTATCTTTTGAAGATCAGCTCCGTCCTTTAAATTGAAGATTACATGTTTCATATTTACAGTGGCATTTCCCTTTTGAGTTGAGGTTAGTTTATTGTCACGTGTACCGAGGGTACAGTGAAAAGTTTTTGTTACGTGCTAACCAGTCAGCAGAAAGACAATACATGATTACAATCGAAACATCCACCGCGTGCAGACACATGCCAAAGGGAATAATGTGAATGATGTTTAGTGTAAGATAAAGCCAGTATCGTTTGATCAAAGATAGTCCAAGGGTCGCCAATGAGGTAAATAGTGGATCAGGCCTGCTTTTGTTAGTAGGATGAATCAGTTGCCTGATAACAGCAGAGAAGAAACTGTCCCTTAATAAGTAAGTAAGTAAGTAAGTTTATTGGCCAAGTATTCACATACAAGGAATTTGCCTTGGTGCTCCGCCCACAAGTAACAACATGACATACAGTGACAGTTACGAATGACTCAGAAAACACTAAACATTAATAATAATAAAACATTAATGATAAAACACCATTGATCAAGCATGTGAACCAACAAAATACCAGATCAAAGGGAGGCTACAGATTTTTGGCTGTTGAGTAGAGCAACTACTCGTGGATAAAAACTGTTTTTATGTCTGGCTGTGGCAGCTTTGACAGCCCAGAGTCGCCTTCCAGAGGGAAGTGATTCAAAGAGTTTGTGGCCAGGGTGAGAGGGGTCAGAGATGATCTTGCCCGCTCGCTTCCTGGCCCTTGCAGTGTACAGTTCATCAATGGAGGGAAGGTTGCAGCCAATAACCGTCTCTGCTGATCGGACGATTCGCTGCAGCCTCCGGGTGTCGTGCTTGGTGGCTGAGCCAAACCAGACCATGATGGAGAAGGTGAGAACAGACTCTACGATGGCCGTGTAGAATTGGACCATCATTGCCTGTGGCAGATTGTGCTTCCTCAGCTGCCGCAGGAAGTACATCCTCTGTTGTGCTTTTTTCACTGTGGGGGTCGATGGTAGCCCCCCACTTAAGGTCCTTGGAGATGATGGTTCCCAGACTTAAAAGACTCCACAGATGTGACTGTGGTGTTGTTGCTGGTGAGTGGGGTGAGGGGAGGGGGAGCTCTCCTAAAGTCTGCAATCAATTCCACTGTCTTAAGAGCATTGCGCTCCAGGTTGTTGCTACGGCCCCAGGATGTCGCCAGCTGTGCCACTTCCTGTCTGTAGGCTGATTCCTCCCCATCCTGGATCAGAAAGGAATAGGATAATAAGATCAGAAAGTAATAAGTGATAGGGGCAGAATTAGGCCATTCGGCCCATCAATTCTGCTCCACCATTCAATCATGGCTGATCTATCTCTCCCTCCTCACCCCAATCTCCTGCCTTCTCTCCATAACCCCTGGCACTCACACTAATCAAGAATCTATCTATCTCTGCCCTGAAAAATATCAATTGACTTGGTCTCCACAGCCTTCTGTGACAATAAATTCCACAGATTCACCACCCTCTGACTAAATAAATTGCTCCTCACCTACTTCCTAAAGGAACTCCCAGTCCAAGACTCTCCCACTAGTGGGAACATCCCCTCCACACCCACTCTATCCTAGACTTTCACTGTTTGGCCATCTAAGCCAAGCCTTTCACTATTCGGAATCCAGACTTGTGCGATTTTATACTTTTTTTTGCTGCAAAAAAGAGGATAAATAAACGAATTTGGTGAAATCAAGTCCAGTGGTGAATAAGAAAGTTTCGTCTCGCTGCTGGAGTTGTGAATAACTGACCATCAGGGCGCGCTAACGCACCAGTTGTTTCAAAGACCCAACCTTTAAAAGCATGGGTCCTCCGGGAAACACCCCTCGTGAAATCCTTTTGCGGTTAAAAGATTTCATAAGTCACCCATCCCACGCCGGGCCGGCTTTCGGGGCGATGACGTTCGGCAGTGGGAGGCTGGCGAAAGGCACAAGGGCTTGTGCTGGCGATGTTGGTCTGGGATAGTTAGGGCGGAGCAGGGAGTTTGCACGAGTTGGGTGAGTTTCAGGTGAGGAGCAGCTCAGTCACAGGCGACTGGAGGAGGAGGAGAGAGCGAGAGAGAGCGCCGCACCCCAGCCTCGCCCGCCATGCAGCCCGGCAGCAGCGGGTCCGAGCTGCTCCTGCCTCTCAGCGAGGCTCTCCGCCTCCCCATCGAGCAGGTACTCAGAGTCAGGCAATCCGCTTTAAAACAGGTCGTATCGGAATGAAACTTTGCATGTTCTGCCGTTCTCCTCTTGGCGAAGCGTGGCGATCGGTTTAGCTTCGCTGGGGTGGAATTTGGTTGTGGAGAAGGGACTGCAGCTGCTGGTTTACACCGAAGTTGGACACAAGAGTGCTGGAGTAACCAGCATCCCTGGAGACAATCCCTGCATGGGTGACGGTTCGGGTCGGGACCCTTCTTCAGACTCAATTCGGAGCTGAAGTTGGCGTCAGCTTTGACACGCTCAGGGTGTTAAAAGGTTGTGGGTTTAAGTCCAGGGGCAGAGTATGAAATTCAGACTGATTCTATGAAGCAGCATCGTGTTTTACAGACAAATATTACAATTAAGTCCTTTCTATTTCTCGCCTTTATGACCCATGACACTTTTTGGCAGGAGTTCTCCAGACTGATCCTCTAAGAAAATATTTTTTTTTAAATCTCTCTGGAAAGAGCTTAGTTTCGCTATGTGTTGGGTCTTGCTCTGTGTAGCCAGCCAACCCACTTTCCGGCATTAATTTGGTTTAGTTTCGTTTATTGTCACATGTACCAGGGTACAGTGAAGGACTTTTTGTTGCGTGCATTCCAGGCAGCGGAAAGTGGAAAAAGTGCAACGGTGGCCACACTTCCAAGAGCACTGAATTGGCTGTGGCACTTTGTGGAGAGGCACGGTGCAAATACGGGGCATTCATTGAAACAATAATCTAGGCAGGTTGTGGGTCCAGCCAGTTCTTTCTGACCAATGATCTGTGGCATTATGGCAGGCAGATCAAAGGATTTTGATGAAAGATCAAAGATATTTATCCTGGGGAGGGAGGGGGATTATCTATTAGCCAATATCCTCACAAATCAATGAATTCCAATTTCATTACGATAGGATAAGATAGAACTTTATTTATCCCAGGAGGGAAATTGATCTGCCAACAGTCATAAAAACACAAGATACATGAAACTAAAGTGACGAGTGGAAAGGATTTGGGATGAGCTAAGATTGGGAGGGGGGGGGGGGGGGTCAAGTCTACCCCACGACAGAAGCGGGAGGCGTTGTACAGTTTGATAGCCACAGGGAAGAAGGATCTCCTGTGGCGTTCTGTGCTGCATCTTGGTGGAAACAGATTGTTGCTGAAGGGGCTCCTCAGGTTGACCAGTGTGTCATGTATTGATTTGCAGAAAAACAGTGACTTGAGTAATTCAGTAAGGAAGGTGTTAGGTGTTAGTGTGTATGACAAGAAACGCGCTCTACAAATGGAAGTACATCTTTGTTATTTAGCTGTGATTGAGTAAAAGTTCAATGGTAAACACTTACGAATATTACATTTCAATGTCACTTCTGTGCACAAATTTCTGAAAGTATTTAACTTGTTTCATTAACGACGAATGAGCAGTTAGTCCACCTCAGACAGCACCTGTAGTCAGGATCGGGCCCAGGCCTCTGACGTTGTAAGGCAGCAACTCTACTGCTGTGCCACTGTGTGCCACCCTGTTTCTTAGAAACATAGAAAATAGGTGCAGGAGGAGGCCATTCGGCCCTTCGAGGCTGCACCGCCATTCAATATGATCATGGCTGATCATCCAACTCAGTACCCTGTACCTGCCTTCTCTCCATACCCCCTGATCCCTTTAGCCACAAGGGCCACATCTAACTCCCTCTTAAATGTAGCCAATGAACTGGCCTCAACTACCTTCTGTGGCAGAGAATTCCACAGATTCACCACTCTCTGTGTTTTGATTTCTTGATTTCTTGATTTCAAGTATTTCTTGATTTGGAAATATTTCTCCAGCCCTTCTTTGTCACTGATCTAAATCCTGCATCTCTTTACTCAATTGCATTTTGACCGCACCTTCATCGGATGGTCTCCGGCAGTTCGACTATCTTTTCAAAGGCATTTACGGTTACAAACGAACCCCTTTAGATTTAATTTATTGTCACGTGCACAAAGGTACAGGGGTAGCTTCAGTTGCGTGCTATCCAGTCAGCGGAAAGATTACACGTGATTACAGTCGGGCTGTCCACAGTGTACAGATACGCGATAGAGGCAATAATGTACAGTGCAAGGTCAAGTCCGATTAAAGATAGCCCCAGAGTCTCCAATGAGGTAGATAGTCCAAGGACTGATGTTCGACGCAGACCCGGTGGTCCGAAGGGCCTATTTCCGCACGGGATCTTTAGTTTAGTTTGGAGATACAGCGTGGAAACTTAATATAACTAAACATGACAGTTAATACAGCAGTAAGAGAAATCATAAATGCTGTGCATCATTTTTAAATGAATGATATATTACGTAAGACTTGGGGAGATAATAGTTCACTCAGTCTGATTATCCTGACCCTTCCATTCAAGCAGTGAAAATAATAATTCTTCTAAAAGATTTCTACCCAAAAACACATTGAGGGATATACAATACATGCTGGTCTTACCAATGAAGTTCGAGGCCCGATCAATGTTTATTTTAAAAGTAAGCCTTTTCTGTAGTGAGGTCATGGGGTATGTTTAGTTTAGTTTAGAGATACAGCGCGGAAACGGGCCCTTCGGACCACCGGGTCCGCACCGACCAGCGATCCCCGCACTTGAACCCACTAGGGACAATTTTTACATTTACCAAGCCAATTAACCTACAAACCTGCATGTCTACGGAGTGTGGGAGGAAACCGAAGATCTATGAGAAAACCCACGCAGATCAACGTACAAACTCCGTACAGACAGCACCCGTAGTCAGGATCGAACCCGGGTCTCCGGCGCTGCATTCGCTGTAAGGCAGCAACTCTACAGTTGTGCCACCGTGACTAGGATCCAGGCTGTGTGTTAATGATCAACTGACTTGCCAGTCTAGGCTGTCAGAATCTGCACATGAGCTATGGTCTGACTAATGTCACCACACATGTGCTCTGGCCATGTCATTGACTCGTGATGGTGGAAACTACTCTTCCACATGCAGTGAATTTAGACTTTTTAGACTCTAGAGACACAGTGTGGAAACAGGCCTTTGGCCAACTGAGGCCACTCCAACCTCTAATACTATCTATCCCACACACTCGGGACCATTTTACAATGTACCAAAACCAATTGACCTACAAACCTGTGATAGACAAAAATGCTGGAGTAACTCAGCGGGACAGACACTGTCTCTGGAGAGAAGGAATGGGTGACATTTCGGGTCGAAAGCCTCCCTGATGTCGGGGAGAGGGAGATACATAGATAAGGAAGTGTAAGGTGTGAAACCAGGACAAAGGGGATGGGGATCGCGGAAGATGTAGAATAGATCATTGTTAGCTGGAAGAAGGTAACGACAAAGCAAACCTACAAACCTGTGCGTCTTTGGAGTGTGGGAGGAAACCGGAGCACCTGGAGAAAACCCACGTGGTCACAGGGAGAACGTACAAACTCCGTACAGACAGCACACGTAGTCAGGATCTAACCAGGATCCAACCTCAAAATTGTAAGGCAGCAATTCTCCTGCTGTGCCACCGTGACGCCCCTTGGAGTGAGGCTCAAGAGGCCCTCGTTTTGCTTGGCCCACCAACTCTGGCCTGCCAAGTCTATTCCTGGAGGTTTCATCACATCATCTCTCTCCATCGCGCCTACCAATTCTTGCCATTGTTTGGCCAATCTGCCTGTTTTATATGGAACCTGCCTGTTTTATATGGAACTATATATAGTGTGTTGTCACTGGACTCGCATCACAAAAACAGAAAATATTAGAAGTATTCGGTCGAAAAAAAAGGCTCTGACTGTCCACCGTATCTACGCCTCTCATAATTTTATATTAGCTCTAACAGCTCTCCCCTCAGCCTCGGGTGTTCCAAAGAATAACTTTACATTCAAGTTCGAACCATCAACTTATAGTCACACAGCGCAGAAGAGAAGCAGCGTGACTGTTCTGGACGTGCTTCTTCTTCGAAGAGCAAAGCAGTTTAGTGACCCCATTGTATTTTAATTTGTAATACGGGCATGATGATAATTGACAATTATCATATTGCTCATCTACAGTGGGGAAACATAGAAACATAAAAACATAGAAATATTGAAAATAGGTGCAGGAGTAGGCCATTCGGCACCGCCATTCAATATGATCATGGCTGATCATCCAAAATCAGTACCCCGTTCCTGCTTTCTCCCAAAATCCCTTGATTCTGTTAGCCCTAAGAGCTATATCGAACTCTCTCTTGAATACATTAAGATTATGGATACATCAAGCTGTTTGATATTCAAGTGACAATCAGACCTGGAGATTTAACTCAATTTCACACCTATCTTAAGGGATACTTATAATTCATCACGGATTTAATCAGGGAGCAGGAGGCTATTTATCTCATTGTATCTAGACGTGCTTTGAAATAACTGTTCAATTTGAACCACGATTCAAGATTCAAGAGAGTTTAATGTCCAGATAGGACAATGACATTCTTGCTTTACTTCAGCACAACAGAATACAGACGGCATGAATACAGAACAGATCAGTGTGTCCATATACAATTGTATAAATATATACACACATGAATAAATAAAACAGATAAAGTGCAAATAAACAGATAATGGGCTATTAATGTTCAGAGTTTTGTTTGAGTTGAGTTCGATAGCCTGATGGTTGTGGGGAAGTAGCTGTTTCTGAACCTGGACATTGCAGTCTTCAGGCTCCTGTACCTTCTACCTGAAGGTAGCGGGGAGATGAGTGTGTGGCCAGGGTGGTGTGGGCCTTTTTGAGGCAGCGACTGCGATAGATCCCCTCGATGGTAGGGAGGTCAGAGCCGATGATAGACTGGGCAATGATTCACTGTATCATTCTGCCAATTTTTAGTTTGTAAAGTAGAGAACTAAATCTCTTTTGAAAGTTACAATTCGATGGAATATTGGGTCAAGAGGTGGAGAAAAAAGCAAGATTTGTAAAACAGGCACATTATGAGCTAGGCCCTAAATCCACTAAAATACTTGCCCGAAGGCTACGCAAACAACAGGCTGACAACACCATACACAAAATTAAGGACACCTGTACACAGAATTTGAAGAGTGATCCAAAAGAAATAGAATATCTCTTCCAGGAAAATTATAAAGAATTATATACACAAACCTCTACAGTAGATAGGGAATCAATGAGGATTTTTTAAAGTGCAATAGATCTGCCCTGTATTGGAGAGGCACAAAATTAAATAATCACAGCAGAAATATCACTGGAGGAGATAGAGAAGACAATTGGTAGGATGAAAACAAACAAGGCCCCAGGCAGCGACGGTTTCCCTATATTCCCTATTCCGGTATAAAACATTTCGGAATGACTGAACCCACTTCTTCTGAGAACCTTTAACTGGATTATCAAAGAAGGCAAGACACCCCTGTCATGGAGAGAGGCAATTATAACATTGATCCCCAAAGAGAACAAAGACAAGGAAAATTGTACCAACTACAGACCGATATCAATTCTAAATGTGGACTATAAATTATATTCTTCAATTACCTCCAAACGATTTGAAAAGTTCATGCCAGATTTAATTGATGAAGACCAGACTGGTTTTATAATAGGCAGACAAACACAGGACAGTATTAGAAGAACCCTACATATAATACACAAGATTCAAAAGGAAATGTATGTGCGCTGTCCTGATAAGCCTAGATGCGGAAAAGGCTTTCGATAGGGTTAATTGGGAATTCTTATATCAAACACTAGAAAGATTCGGCTTTACCGAAGATTCAATTCAAGTTATTAAAGCAATTTACCAGCAACCTACAGCAAGAGTAAAGGTGAATGGGTCCTTTACTGAGAGATTTGTGTTAGGAAGAGGAACGAGACAGGGATGTTGTCTTAACCCTACCCTGTTTGCTATATATATTGAACCATTGGCTCAAGCGATTCGTCAAGATAGGGAACTGAGGGGAGTAACTGTAAGAGACAGAGAACATAAAATTGGCCTTTTTGCAGATGACGTAATGATGTATCTCACGGAAGTAAACACCTCATTTCCAAGGATGATGGGGATCATAGAGAAATTTAATTTTTATGCAGGATATAAAGTGAATATTTCAAAAACTCAAACCCTCCTATTCAATTGTGGTCCTCCAGAAGAAATCAAACAAAATTATAATATTAAATGGGATTCAAAATCAATCAAATACCTAGGTGTATATATAACAACAAATATATCAATGTTATATGGGGCCAATTATAATCACATCAACCAAAAGATAAGAAAGGATATAGAAAGATGGTCCACCTACCCAATGGATTTTACTAGTAAGATAAATTGGTGAAAATGAATATTTTGCCAAGGCTATTGTACTTGTTTCAATCTCTGCCAATAGAGGTACCATTAAAACAATTCACGGAATGGGATAAATTAATATCTAGATTTATTTGGGGAGGAAAGAAGGCCAGAATTTGATACACTACACTCCAGTTGCCAAAGGACAAAGGTGGAATGGCACTTCCAAATTTTAGGATATATTTCCATGCAGCCCAACTTCGACCACTAATTAATTGGTGTGAGGACAGCTATATAGCTAGGTGGAAAGAGATTGAGACATATATCCCTGATTTCCACATCCAAACACTCTTGGGAGAAAAAGCGCTTCCTGGACATATCAGGAGTATAATCGATCCAATAACGATATTTACTTCAGAAACCTGGTTCACTTTTACCAGACAACTTAAATTGAATAAACAACAAAAAGTTTTAAGATGGATAGCTTTAGATAATGAATTTAAATCAGGGATGTATGACTCAACATTTAAAGAGTGGATGAAGAAAGGAATGACTGCATTTTGCACTGTTACTGAAAATGGAGACCTAAGAAGGTTTCAAGATTTGAAGGATAGATTTGCACTTCGGAACCAAGACTTGTTTAGATACCTCCAACTGAGAGATTATTACAATAAAAAAGTAAAAAGGGAAGCAGTAGAAGAAAAGAATCCAGTGATAGAAGTGATAGTTAATGCGCATCATCAAAAAACATGACGGATTATTTCTAAACTTTTAATGGAATGTCAAGCTAAAACTACATTTTATGTAAAGTTTACGTGGGAAAAGGAATTGAACATTACAATCTCAGAAGAAGAATGGCATCATATGTGTGTAACACTACAGACATCCACTAATTCACAAAATCGGAGAGAATTTAAGTGGAAAATTTTGATTTGTTTCTTTATTCCGCCTAACATAAAAAGCAAGCAAATTCAAAGGCAGCAAACATGCTGGAGGCAATGTGGTCAAACAGACGCAAATCATGTACATATCTTCTGGAGTTGCCCAAAAATAGAACAATTTTGGGACAGAGTGAATTCAGAATTAAAGAAGGTATTAGGATATATAGTCTGCAAGAAGTGTTCCATTTTATACCTGGGTAATATAACTACAGTGGTGCTGAAGGAAGACCATTACTTGGTTAAACTCCTACTCACAGCTGGCAGAAAGGCCATTACAAGAAACTGGCTCGCAGCGGACACACCCAGACTTAGACAATGGTTAGACATAGTACAGGAAATATTGGTCATGGAGAAAATGACATATTCTCTAAGAGTGAAAGAAGACGAGTTTAACAGAAAATGGGAGCAATGGATTAGGTATAGAAATAAAGACATCAACACTGTATAATTTTATTGACAATAATGTAAGTTATTGGAAAATGTTTTAATAAGAAAATAGTTCTGTATACTGCATCATTAATTTTAAACTGAACCCCCCCGCTGCACTGTTGCACATTTCACTGCATTGTTGTATGTTTTATTGTTGTTGTATGTTTTGTTGTTATATTTGTGTTTTATTTGTGTACGCTTAAAAGCAATAAAGACTAAAGTGGAAAAAAAAAAGAAAGTTACAATTCGATATTTTGGTGCATAATGGTGAAGTAATTTTATAAAACAGGGCAGAAAAACAACTCCTTTGATTAGAAGTTACTACTATGTATGTATGTACCTCACCTTTAGTTTTGTTACGGATAGACAAAAATGCTGGAGAAACTCAGCGAGTGAGGCAGCATCTATGGAGCGAAGGAAATAGGCGACGTTTCAGGTCGAGACACTTCTTCAGACTGACGTGAGGGTGGGGGGGGGGGGGGGGGGGTGGGTAAGAAGAAAGGAAGAGGCAGAGACAGTGGGCTGAGGGAGAGCTGGGAAGGGGAGGAGAAAGCAGGGACTACCTGAAATTGGAGAAGTCAATGTTCACACCACTGGGGTGTAAACTGCCCAAGCGAAATATGAGGTGCTGCTCCACTAATTTACGGTGGGCCTCACTCTGGCCATGGAGGAGGCCCAGGACAGAAAGGTCGGATTCAGAATGGGAGGGGGGATTGAAGTGCTGAGCCACCGGGTGATCAGGTGGGTTAATGCGAACCGAGCGGAGGTGTTGGGCGAAGCGATCGCCAAGCCTGCGCTTGGTCTCACCGACAATCAGTGGTGATTCCTTCAGCTATCTGACCCTAAGCTTTAGCATTGGATTCAGCATGCTCCCTTCTTCTTTAAGACACTTCTTTAAACGTGCATTTTCATCCATCCTGGAATGCGCTTTATGTTACTCGGTTGTCAACTTTATTGACAGCATTTCTGTGGAGTTATTTGGAACACCTTCACTAATGGACCAAGCAGCTGTTGATGACTAAAATACATGCATTATCCAGGCACTCTCCAACTTGGGTTAATCTATGATGAGCGTTTGAAGGCACTGGGGGACCTCTTTGAAACTTACCGAAAGGCCTGGATCGAGTGGATGTGGAGAGGATGTTTCCACTTTGTGGGAGAGTCTAGGACTAGAGGTCGTAGGCCTCAGAATTAAAGGATGTTCCTTTAGGAAGGAGATGAGGAGGAATTTCTTTAGTCAGAGGGTGGTGAATCTGTGGAATTCACTGCCGCTGAAGACTATGGAGGCCAAGTCAATGGATATTTTTACAGCAGAGACAGATAGATTCCTGATTAGTATGGGTGTCAGGGGTTATGGGAAGGAGGCAGGAGAATGGGGTTAGGAGGGAAAGATGGATCAGCCATGATTAAATGGCAGTATAGACTTGATGGGTCGAATGGCCTAATTCTGCTCCTATCACCTATGACCTATCGACTTGCATAAACTCGCACTTACATAAGCAATTCATTAACCCCTCTGATTTATTTCCAAGTTGCGCCTCTGTAGTCTAAGTAGCAGCCGGCCAATGCCGTCGCATGCGACTGTTTCCGCAATCCAGTCAGCTTTTCATGTGGAATATCCCCCCCGCTGGAGCCTCCCCCCCCCCCCCCCTTCCCCATGGTCTCCACCTTGGAGCTCCCCCCATGGTCTCCGTGCCAGAGCTCTACCCGTGGTCTCCGTGCCGGTGCTCCCCGGCATGGTCTCCACCTCGGAGCTCCTCCCGTGGTCTCCACCTCAGAGCTCCTCCCGTGGTCTCCATCTTGCAGCTCCCCCGTGTGTGTAGCAGCTCATCTACTTCCAGCTTAAGTAATGCCTAACTTACACAAGGATCCATGGGATGTAGTCCTTGCGTAAGTCGGGGAGCGTATGTATTCTAACGTGGAAACCTCTTGCTGTAACATTATCACGGTGCTAAATCCCCAAATAAATCTTCACCTTGTCCATCACAATATTTCAAGGCTTTGCGTCGTCAGCTTCTTAAGGCTGACGAAAGGGTACGTTGAGCATCACCTCAGTCTCTACTGGTGCCTAATCTTTGAGTTGACAATCATGAAACTTTCTGTTGAACAAGTCTTCTTCCTGCCCACGGCGTGCAGAGCCTAAAGTTGCAGATCAAGTGGCATAAATATTTTGTGCACATCTATTTGTTTGTGCACATCGGGTTGATTGCATTAGTCCAAACAGGGTGGACCACGTGAAGGTTGCAATCTCCCACCCCGTTGAACAAGTGAGAGAAGTGGAGAAAATGAATAATCTCGTTGTGATCAGGAGAGGTTTGCTGCAGTTGTGTAATGAATAAGTGCCAATCTGTGCTGGTCATTGAAACACGCAGCAGGAAGACTGAATGAGTAATCTTGTTTCTGTTCCTCCTGCAAATTGGGGATCTTCCGTACTTCATGATTAGAGTACAACCAATTTTTGATACGAGCTGTATTTATATTGCTACTTTATTTTGGTAAAATCATCTCGAGTGCTTCATGGAGGCATCATCAAAATAGATTTTTTTAAATATCTTTTTCACATTGGGAGTTAATAGGACACCTGACTGTAAATTGGTTAAAAAACAAAACAGACCCCAACCCTATGGGATGGGTTAGATGGCAACACAAGGGCTTAATTGATATTGCCACTGCTAGCAGTGGCAATATCCATTAAGCCCTTGTGTTGCCACTGCTACATATATATATATATATATATATATATATATATATATATACTAGTTCTACATTGTCCCACTTTCTCATCCACTCCCTACAAGTTAGAGAGGTCCATTAATGGACAAATCTGCGTGTGTTTGGAATGTGGGAGGAAACCAGAGCACCCAGAGGAAAACCCACATGGTCACAGGGAGAATGTGCAAACTCCACAAAGACAGCACCCAAGGCAGGAACGGGGATACTGATTGGGGATGATCAGCCATGATCACATTGAATGGCGGTGCTGGCTCGAAGGGCCGAATGGCCGACTCCTGCACCTATTGTCTATTGTCAGGATCGAACCTGGGTCTCTGGTGCTCCTTTGTGTCACTCGGTGCTAATTAATCTGACCTTCACTGTGGCGATGTGCTGTTGGATATTATTCTTGTATTAAAGATGTGAGCACAAGTTTTTCCTGTGCAGTTCCTTTCCAATTTACAACATTCACAAAGTTACCGAGAATTATTTTAATTCCTCTGCAGGTAAATTTTGCCATGTGCCAGTTTTTTGGATTGTTTGCCGCCTTCTTATTTCGGTACTACCTGCACCCAAGCAAAACCAGCCATGCCATCAGGCACGTGGTCGTCACCCTGCTGGGTCTGCACTTTGCCTTCTTCTGCTTCGGCAGGTAAGCCATGGAGCCAAATCACACTCAGTAACCGAGCTCTTCGTTCCCATGGAGAGTCACCGAAACCTGGAGCTGGCAATGAAGGGGTTCTGTAACAAAGTCAAGCCAAGTCACATTTATTTATATAGCACATTTAAAAAACTACTCTCGTTGACCAAAGTGCTTTACATTTGTTACAAGAGTAGTATGCACAAGCAGGCTACATACATATATACAAATAGCCCTCGCTCAGAGGACGTCAGGAAAGGCTTGGGAGAACAGATATGTTTTCAGTCTCGACTTAAAGGAGTCGATGGAGGGGGCAGTTCTGATGGGGAGGGGGATGCTGTTCCATGGTCTAGGAGCTGCAACTGCAAAGGCGCGGTCGTCCCTGAGCTTATGCCTAGACCGCGGGATGTCCAGCAACCCCAAGTCGGCCGATCTGTGGGACACAGTGGAGCAGTTGTTTATGCCAAGCAGGAAGGCACGGTGGTGCTGAAGGGGGTGCCATCCCCTCACAACTCCATTCATCCCGGCTCAGTCCTGATCCGTGATGCTGGCAATGAGGAGTTTCCACGTTCTGCCAGTGGCAAGGCGGTTGGTTGCTCCCACAGGTGAAAGACATGTTTAGTTTAGAGATACAGCGCCGTGACTGGCCCCTCTGCTCACGGAGTCCGCACTGACCAGCGATCCACGCACATTAACACTGCCCTACACACACTGGGGATAATTTTGCATTTTACATTTATACCAAGCCAAATATATTACAAACCTGTATGTCTTTGGTGTGTGGGAAGAGACTGAATATCTCGGAGAAAATTCCCACGCAGGTCAAGGGGAGAACATACAAACTCCGTACAGACTGCACCCGTAGTCAGGATTGAACCCGGGTCCCTGGCGCTGGTATGCCCCTGTCCCACTTAGGAAACCTGGACGGAAACCTCTGGAGACTTTGCGCCCCACCCAAGGTTTCCGTGCGGTTCCCGGAGGTTTTTGTCCTCCGGCAACCACCTTCAACTTGCATCGCAACCGGCTTCGACGAAAAAATTACCGATTTTAAAAACGGAACCCACTTTCGACCATTAGGGAGACTGACAAAACCTTCGGGAACCTCCGGGAACAGCACGGAAACCTTGGGTGGGGCGCAAAGTCTCCAGAGGTTTCCGTTCAGGTTTCCTAAGTGGGACAGGGGCATAAGGCAGCAACTCTACCGCTGCGCCACCAGCTGTTCAGTGACTGGAGGGAAGTGGTGAATCTGAGCTTGTTTCCTGTTATACACCACAGATTACACTCAGATTTAAGTGTGTGCAGTACTGACGGAATGGATAAGATGGAGAGCCCTCCTTGCAGAGAGAGCGACAGGGTCCAGAGGGCGGAGAGTTAAATTTTTGCGAAATAACCATCAGAGGCATGAAGTGAATAATATTACGAAACATGTTGTTCTGATCTGGAATGTGCTGCTGGAAAAGGCGGTAGAAACAGATCCAGTGGAAACTGTCAAATGGAAATTCAAAAGGAATAACTTGCAGCGTTGTGTTAAGATGCTAGGGAAGGAAGAGTAATTACAAAGTACGACCAGGAAGCTGGCACAGTGACAGGAGACTGAATGGACTCCTTGTTCTGCATGATTCCACTCCAACAAAATCATTTACCCATTTATTTTCAGTTCTTTGTTACAAATTATAGGGAATCGAATAAATTCATTTTTCCGCAAACATTCTCTTATACACCTCCCCGAGCCTTTGCTGCTTCAGAAATATCAAACCTTTGGAGCATATCCTGACTTAGGTGGTAGGTGAGGAACATTATTGTGTTTATGCCAGTGCTATTAACCCTCTAACCCATCACCCCACCCCCCACCCCCACACTCACCCCCACCCCCACCCGCTCCACACCCATCCCACCCTGCCCCGCTCCACCCCCACCCCTGCCTGCTCCACCCCCTCCACACCCACCCCCCCCCTCCACCCCCACCCCCCACCGCTCCACACCCATCCTCACCCCTGCCCGCTCCACCCCCACCCCTGCCTATTCCACCCCCTCCACACCCACCCCCACCCCCACCCTCTCCACCCCCACCCGCTCCACCCCCACCCCCACCTGCTCCACCCCCACCCCCTGCTCCACCCCACCCCCGCCCCTCCACCCCACACCCGCCCCCTCCACCCCACCCCCGCCCCTCCACCCCCACACCGCCCCCTCCACACCCACCCCCACCCTCTCCACCCCCACCCGCTCCACCCCCACCCCCACCTGCTCCACCCCCACCCCCACCTGCTCCACCCCCACCCGCGCCCGCTCCACCCCCTCCCGCACCCCCACCTCAACCCCCACCCACTCCACCCCCACCCCCTACACCCCCACCCCGCTCGCTCCACCCCCACCCCCGCCCGCTCCATCCCACCCCCACCACCCCTCCACCCCCACCCCCACCCGCTCCACCCCCCCTCCACCCTGACCCCTACCCCCACCCCCACCCGCACCCCCACCCGCTCCACCCGCACCCCCACCCCTGCCCGCTCCACCCCCACACCCACCCACTCCACCCCCACCCCTGCCCGCTCCACCCCCCCACCCCCACCCGCTCCACCCCCACCCGCACCCGCTCCACCCCCACCCCCACCCGCACCCGCTCCACCCCCACACCCACCCACTCCACCCCCACCCCCACCCCTGCTCGCTCCACCCCCACCCCCGCCCGCTCCACCCCCACCCCCACACCCACCCGCTCCACCCCCACCTCCACCCCCACACCCACCCACTCCACCCCCACCCCCACCCTGCCCGCTCCACCCCCACCCCCTCCCGCACTGAAGGGGGCTGATCCTCCTCTCATTACTCAGCAATGATTCACTCTCCAGTCTATCGGCTGCAGTACTCGAGTGTGTGGTGTCGGATTGCTAATTCTTGTGTCCATGTTTTGTGTACACAGTGGGATTTATCACAAATAGCAACAGGAATTAACACCAGTGAGCCATAACTGTCCTTGACTAATCCAAAGCCTTAGTGTCTCAATCCCTGTCTTAGCGGCCAGACGGTCAAAACTATGAGAAGATAGACACAAAATGCTGGAGTAACTCAGCGGGACAGGCGGCATCTCTGGAGAGAAGGAATGGGTGACGTTTCGGGTGGAGAACTATTAACCTGAATCTAATCTAATTAGCCTGACGAAGATACAGCGTGGAAACAGGCCCTTCGGCCCATCGAGTCCACGCCGACCAGCGATCCCAGCACATTAATCCCACTAGGGTCAATTTACAATTTTACCAAGCCAATTAACCTATAAACCCGTACGTCTCTGGAGTGTGGGAGGAAACCGAAGATCTTGGCGAAAACCCATGCAGGTCATGGTGAGAACCAGGGGCGGAAAACCCGGGGGGGGGGGCCAAAGGGGACACGTCCCCTCCATGTCTTGAGAGGTGGGGGACATCCCCCCCCCCCCCCCCAAAATTTTTGTGATCCGGATTTTAAAGTCTCCGCTTTCCGCGAGACGGTGGAGGTGGGACTGCTGATCGAGGGAGGGCGCCGATTGGACGAGAGGGACGTCGGTCAGCAGGTAATGGGGGCGGGGCGTGATGTGGGTGAGTGCACGCATGCGCGCGCGTTTGGCCTCCATGTTTTTATAGCGAGTTCCGCTCTTGGTGGGAACGTACAAACTCCGTACAGACAGCACCCGTAGTCGGGATTGAACCCGGGTCTCTGGCGCTGTACACCGTGCCCCCACCTTATATATATATTACCATACATAGCCACAGTCTGTAATAAACATAATATATGCTACCATGATATATATGTTACCACACAACAGCATTGTCTGTTACATCTATTTCTATAACAGACAAATAAATGGACAATAATCGTGTGTAAATAATGTAGTATATAGTTTGCAGCCTATTTGGAGGTAGTAGTGTTCGACAATCTGATGGTTCTGGACACAAAATGCTGGAACAACTCAGCGGGACAGGCAGCATCTCTGGAGAGAAGGAGCGTGTGACATTTCGGGTCGAGCCCCTTCTTCAGTTCTAGCTTGCAGATCTTTCTGTAATGTCTGACAAAGTGAAGGTTTTCACTGTATTCCGATGCACGTGGCAATAATGAGCCAAGACCACTGTCGATAGCATGGGGCAGGCAATATGCGCAGCATTCCCAGATTCTCAAAAACAAGGATTATTTTGAAAGGAACCCTTAGCTGGAACCGTTGGTCACACTGCACCAGTATCACCTCATCGGGGATGCCACTGGTACAGTTATGAGCAACTCTCTGGGACTTTCCCGTCCGTAATATGTTGTTCCATGATGTCCCTGGCTCCAGCGTATTTTCGGGATATCCCAGTTCCACATGTACCGTGCCTGTGGCCAGAACAGATGTGGTCAATTATAGCTGTCGTCGTTGGCCTGTGGTTTGGGAACTTCAACGTTGGATGAATGATAGTGGGACAAAAACTCCGCTCCAGAAACCTGACCATAGTTGAAGCCAACAATCCATGTTTACTGTCAGAGTTGCTTCTGTTTGGGTGAAGCATTAAACCAAGCCGTCTGCCTTGTGTGGTTTGAATGGTACTCTTCAGTAGTTTCCATGTTATCCTGGACAAAACATATTTTTCAAGTAATATCTCTCAAATGTGAGCATTATTTGCACTGGTGGGTTATTTTTTGGGGGGGGCTTGCAGTATTAAAATCACCTTTCCTTACATCATTTCCCATCATGGTTAACAGTGCTTACTGTTGTGAAAAATGCAATGGAAATGCATGTAACGTTAGCAAATGTGCAGATGACACAAAGCTGGGTGGCAGTGCGAACTGTGAGGAGGATGCTATGAGAATGCAGGGTGACTTGGGACAGGTTGGGGGAGTGGGAAGATGCATGGCAGATGAAGTTTAATGCGGTTAAATATGAGGTTATCCACTTTGGTAGCAAAAACAGGAAGGCAGATTACTATCTAAATGGCGTCAAGTTGGGAAAAGGGGGAGTACAACGGGATCTGGGGGTCCTTGTACATCAGTCTATGAAAGTAAACATACAGGTACAGCAGGCAGTGAAGAAAGCAAATGGCATGTTGGCTTTTATAACAAGAGGAATTGAATATAGGAGCAAAGAGGTCCTTCTGCAGTTGTACTGAGCACTAGTCCGCAGTTTTGGTCCCCTAATTTGATGAAGGACATTCTTGCTATTGAGGGAGTGCAGCGTAGGTTTACAAGGTTAATTCCCAGGATGGAGGGACTGTCATATTCTGAGAGAATGGGGCAGCTGGGCTTGTACACTCTGGAGTTTAGAAGGATGAGAGGGGATCTCATTGAAACATATAAGATTGTTAAGGGCTTGGACACGCTAGAGGCAGGAAACATGTTCCCGATGTTGGGGGAGTCCAGAACCAGGGGCCACAGTTTAAGAATAAGGAGTAAGCCATTTAGAACTGAGACAAGGAAACACTTTTTCTCACAGAGAGTGGTGAGTCTGTGGAATTCTCTGCCTCAGAGGGCGGTGGAGGCAGGTTCTCTGGATGTTTTCAAGCGAGAGCTAGATAGGGCTCTTAAAAATAGCGGAGTCAGGGGATATGGGGAGAAGGCAGGAACGGGGTACTGATTGGGGATGATCAGCCATGATCACATTGAATGGCGGTGCTGGCTCGAAGGAGCTGAATGGCCTACTCCTGCACCTATTGTCTATTGTCTATTGTTCCTCTCTCGCTCTTTTTCTAGTTTAGAGACAGCGCGGAAACAGCCCCCTTCGGCCCACCGGGTCGGCGCCGACCAGCGATCGCTGCACATTAACACTACCCTACACCCACTAGGGACAATTTTTACTTTTACCAAGCCAATTAACCTACACACCTGTATGTCTTTGGAGTGTGGGAGGAAACCGAAGATCTCAGAGAAAACCCACGCAGGTCACGGGGTGAACGTACAGACAGCCCCCGTAATCAGGATCGAACCCGGGTCTCCAGCGCTGCATTCACTGTAAGGCAGCAACTCCACCGCTGCCCCACCTCTGTCTCTCTCTCTGTGTCTCTCTCTCTGTGTCTCTGTGTCTCTCTCTGTGTCTCTCTCTGTGTCTCTCTCTGTGTCTCTCTCTCTGTGTCTCTCTGTGTCTCTCTCTGTGTCTCTCTCTGTGTCTCTCTCTGTGTCTCTCTCTGTCTCTCTGTCTCTCTCTGTGTCGCTCTGTCTCTGTGTCGCTCTGTCTCTGTGTCTCTCTTTCTCTGTGTCTCTCTGTCTCTCTGTGTCTCTCTCTCTGTGTCTCTCTCTCTCTGTCTGTGTCTCTCTCTGTCTCTCTCTGTGTCGCTCTGTGTCTCTGTGTCTCTCTCTCTGTGTCTCTCTCTCTCTCTCTCTCTCTGTGTGTCTCTCTCTCTGTCTCTCTCTCTGTGTCTCTCTCTCTCTCTCTCTGTCTCTCTCTCTCTGTATCTCTCTCTGTGTCTCTCTCTCTCTGTCTCTCTCTCTGTGTCTCTCTCTCTGTGTCTCTCTGTGTCTCTCTCTCTCTGTGTCTCTCTCTGTGTCTCTCTCTGTGTCTCTGTGGCTCTCTGTGTCTTTCTCTGTGTCTCTCTCTGTGTCTCTCTCTGTGTCTCTCTCTGTGTCTCTCTCTGTCTCTTTCTGTCTCTCTTTCTGTCTCTGTCTCTGTCTCTGTCTCTCTCTGTCTCTGTCTCTCTCTCTCTCTCTCTCTCTCTCTCTCTCTCTCTCTCTCTCTCTCTGTCTTTCTCTGTTTCCCTCTCTGTCTCTCTCTCTGTCTCTCCCTCTGTCCCTCCCTCTGTCTCACTCTGTCTCTCTCCAGATGAGCAGTTGCCACTAAGTTAACAATTTTGATTTGAAAACAACAGAAGATGTTGGGATTATCATTTAGTTGGAACTCTGGAGAAAGCTGCCACTTTGATATTGAGCCTCTGGTGTTTACACTGTCAGGAAGGCCAGAAACTTGAGCTGGACTTCCCACTGAACTGGAGCCAGATGAGAACTAGTACTGGCACAGCCGACAGATCCAATCAGTTAAATGGAGAGGAATTGTCACGAGTTAGAAGGGGAATGGCAAAGCAATTCACATCCCTTGTGTTTGTGTCAATGAGTTCACCTACTTAAAAATACTTTGCATGTTTTAAAATGATTTAATTTTTTTTAATGCTGATGTTTAATTGATTTTGAATAATCCTTGAATATTTCTGTGTGTCGGGGACTTTCAGAAGCATTTCGTGCCCTTTGACAAAGACTTTGACAAAGACTTTGCTAGCCGTCGACACTGTGTCTCGCTCCTTGAGGGTGCAGCTTGTTCTAGCTTGCTCACAGTAACCGATTATATTGGGCAAGACCCTGCTGTGTCACTGGGGCATTGCCACTTGAGATCAGCCGAGTCCTTGCCAACATTTATACCTCCCGCTGCCACGGCAAGGCCAGCAGCATAATCAAGGACGAGTCGATCCCCGGCCACTCCCTCTTCTCCCCTCTCCCAGCAGGCAAGAAGTATACAAGTGTAAATAAAGGCACACCTCAAATTCAGGGACAGTTTTTTTTCCCCAGCTGTTGTCAGGCAACGGAATAATGCCTGCTGAGTCTGAAGAAGGGTCTCGACCCGGAACGTCACCCATTCCTTCCCTCCAGAGATGCTGCCTGTCCCGCTGAGCTACTCCAGCATTTGGTGTCTTCCTTCGATTTGCACTTCTTCTCTACATGCCTGTGTCTTTTTAATCAAAACATTTGCTTTAGACATAGAAACATAGAAAATAGGTGCAGGAGGAGGCCATTCGGCCCTTCGAGCCAGCACCGCCATTCAATATGATCATGGCTGATCGTCCCCTGTCAATAACCCATAGAAACATAGAAAATAATCTTAATGAAGTGAGCAGCTAAGTAAAATCTTTCATGATTATGCCCTTGTAATGTGTTGAGACATTTGCACTGAGACAGTTGATGAACCAATTTCACAACACCATTCATCACGTGACATTGATTCTACTGTATTAGCAAGTGTCAGGCATGACTCAATGAGTTACATTCTCAATTTGGAGTCCGACGCTACTTTCAGTCTTACTCCAGAGATTGGAGTATGACATTTAAACTAATGTTCCCTCCACAACATTGAAACATAGAAAATAGGTGCAGGAGTAGGCCATTCGGTCCTTCGGGCCAGCACCGCCATTGAATATGATCACGGCTGATCATCCAAAATCAGTACTCCGTTCCTGCTTTCTCCCCATATTCCTTGATTCCGTTAGCCCTACGAGCTATATGTAACTCTCTCTTGAAGGAGCGTTCAGTCCGCCTAGGCCTACCTGATCTCCCACTTGCTAAACACTTTAACTCTCCCTCCAATTCCCACACTGGCCTTGTGTCCTTGGCCTCCTCCACTGTCAGAGTGCAGCTCAACGCAGTTTGGACGAACTGCACCTCATATTTCGCTTGTGCAGCTTGCAACCCAGCGGTAAGAATAATGATATCTCTAACTACAAGTAACCCTCGATATCTCTCTCCCTCTCCCTCTCCCTCTCCCTCTCCCTCTCCCTCTCCCTCTCCCTCTCTCCCCCTCTCTCCCCCTCTCCCCCTCTCCCCCTCTCCCCCTCTCCCCCTCTCCCCCTCTCCCCCTCTCCCCCTCTCCCCCTCTCCCCCTCTCCCCCTCTCCCCCTCTCCCCCTCTCCCCCTCTCCCCCTCTCTCCCCTCTCCCTCTCTCCCTCTCTCCCTCTCTCCCTCTCTCCCCTCTCTCCCCTCTCTCCCCTCTCTCTCCCTCTCTCTCTCTCTCTCTCTCTCTCTCTCTCTCTCTCTCTCTCTCTCTCTCTCTCTCCTCTCTCCCTCTCTCTCTCTCTCTCTTCCCCCACCCCCCTCCCCCATCCTTGTATTGAATTAACCTTGTAAACCTACGCTGCACTCCCTCAATAGCAAGAATGTCCTTCATCAAATTAGGGGACCAAAACTGCACACAATACTCCAGGTGTGGTCTCACTAGGGCTCTGTACAACTGCAGAAGGACCTCTTTGCTCCTATATTCGATTCCTTTTGTTATAAAAGCCAACATGCCATTTGCTTTCTTCACTGCCTGCTGTACCTGTATGTTTACTTTCATAGACTGATGTACAAGGACCCCCAGATCCCGTTGTACTCCCCCTTTTCCCAACTTGACGCCATTTAGATAGTAATCTGCCTTCCTGTTTTTGCTACCAAAGTGGATAACCTCATATTTAACTGCATTAAACTTCATCTGCCATGCATCTTCCCACTCCCCCAACCTGTCCCAAGTCACCCTGCATTCTCATAGCATCCTCCTCACAGTTCACACTGCCACCCAGCTTTGTGGCATCTGCACATTTGCTAATGTTACATGCATTTCCATTGCATTTTTCACACCTTACCCTTCCATATCTCTAGTGTCCCCCTCTCACTGACTCTCAGTCCGAAGAAGGGTCTCGGCCCGAAACATCACCCATTCCTTCTCTCCAGAGATGCTGCCTGTCCCGCAGAGTTTCTCCAGCACTTTGTGTCTATCTTGAGTGTTGCACAGTTATCTTTCGGGTTAGAAAATAAACTGAGGCCTTGTTTACTCAATCGGATTGATGAAAAATTCCCTGAAATTCTCACTCGTATCTTGGCCACAGCACTAGAACAGATGGAGAGATTGGTCATAAATTGCTTGCTGTTTGCGTTGATTTGCTAAATGAAGTTAACTTTATTACACTTCAACATCCCCTTAACTGGCTGTAAAAACCGAAGTTATGGAAAAGTGTCACAGAAATGCTAATCCTACTTCCTTAGACTGAACAGGCAAGCCAGGCATGGGCCCAGCACTGATGGAGTTAGCTCCCAAATTGTTATTTTTAGATAGGCTGAATCATTTCATTGTTAATGGGAATCAGATGGAGGGGCTTCCGCTTTGCTAAGTTTTTTTGGCAGCTGTTCTTTTATTGGCTGTTGTTTGATTCAAGGAAAGTCTTGATACGAAAGTCTGGAGCCCTCCCCAAGAAATGACTGGATTCCATTCCAGAGCGCAGTTCATAACCCCAAAATCTGTAACTTGGAACAGCGTAGATTTACAGACTTTAACCCAGTGGAGGGGAATCGAGAATCAGAGGACAGAGATTTAAGATGATATGGGGAAAGAGTCTTTGAATAGATTGAGGAAACAGGCCCTTCGGCCCATCTTCCCCACACCGGCCACCATGTCCCAGCTACACTAGTCCCACCTGCCCTTGTTTAGTTCATATCCCACCAAACCTGTCCTATGCATGTACCTGTCTAACTGTTTCTTAAATGTTGGGATAGTCCCAGCCTCAACTACCTCTTCTGGCAGCTTGTTGCATACACTCACCACCCTTTGTGTGGAAAAAGTTACCCCTCAGAATCCTTTTCCCCTAGTGTATGCCCTCTGGTCATCGATTCACCTACTCTGGGCAAGAAAAACTGTGCATCTACTCGATCTATTCCTCTCATGATTTTATACACCTCAATAAGATCACCCCTCATCCTCCTGCGCTCCAAGGAATAGAGTCCCAGCCTATTCATCCTCTCCCTGTAGCTCAGGCCCCTCGGGTCCTGGCAACATCCTTGTAAATCTTCCCTGTACCCTCTCCAGCTCGACAATAGACATTAAAAGACATTTCGACAGTTACATGGACATGAAAGGTTTAGAGGGATAAGGTCAAACCGGGCAGGTGGGACCTATGTAGATGGGGTACTCGTACTCTCTTACACAGTAGGGACAATTTACAATTGTACAGAAGCCAATTAACCTACAAACCTGCGCGTCTTCGCAATGTGAGAGGAAGCCGGAGGACCCGGAGAAAACCCACAGGGTCACAGCGAGAACGTCACAAACACCCGTAAATCAGGATCAAACCGGAGACACTGGCGCTGTAAAGCGCCTGTCCCACTTTCACCACCTAATTCACGACCTCTGCCGAGTTTGCCCTTGACTCTTACTCGCAGCATGGCCGTCACGAGGTCGTAGGAGGTCGTAGGTAGGTCGCGATGCTAGTCGTAGGTACTGGTGGCATCAAGTAGGTCGGGGCGTTTTTCTAGCCCGATGAAAAATGTCCACGAGTAAAAAAGGTCGTGAATTAGGTCGTGAAAGTGGGACGGGCCCTTAAGGCAGCATCTCTACTGCTGGGCCACCATGCCGGCCCAGTTGTTCTAGTGTACGGGCTGTACATAGGTCAGGTGTTCGTGACCTGGGTCGGACCCACATGGGACTGAAGCAAACGAGTCAATTTACTGGAAACCCCTGACATGAAGTGTGAACTCCACACTCAGGAACTGATAAAGAACTATAAACCCAGAGAGTCGAAAAGCCTCCAGACTGATCTTGCATTCGATCGTTCAGAAGCCCGAGAAGCAGCTGAATGCGCTCTCTCGTGTCGTCAGCAGTGTAAAATATTCCCGGATAGTTCATTAATGTGTTATTGAAGAAAGCTGGTCACCAAGCCACATTTGGAGAATATAGGAAAGGTGACCAAAAGCCTGCTAAAAGAAACATGAAAAATGTCACTACTGCCAAAGGTCTCTGACCTGCAACGTTATCTCTTTAGAGATGCTATCGTTTATTTTAAGATAGACGCAAAAAGCTGGAGTAACTCAGCGGGACAGGCAGCATCTCTGAAGAGAAGGAATGGGTGCCTTCAGGTCGAGACCCTTCTTCAGGGTCTTGATCCGAAACGTCACCCATTCCTTCTCTCCAGAGATGCTGCCTGTCCCGCTGAGTTATTCCAGCTTTTTGCGCCTTTCTTCAGTTTAAACCAGCATCTGCAGTTCCTTCTTACACACTATAGTCTAGTTCAGAGATACAGCGCGGAAACATGCCCTTCGGCCCGCTGACTCCGCACCGACACTAACACGATCCTACACACACTAGGGACAGTTTACATTCATACCAAGCCAATTAACCTACAAACCTGTACGTCTTTGGGGTGTGGGAGGAAACCAAGTCGGAAAAACCCACGCAGGTCACGGGGAGAAAATACAAACTCTGTGGAGGCAGCACCCGTAGTCCGGATCAAACCCGGGTTTCTGGCGCTGTAAGGCAGCAACTCTACCGCTGCGCGCCGTGCCACTCTGACAAGCTGAGTGGTTCGTTTATTTCAGATGTCCAGCATGTGCGATCATTTTTGATTCTTCATCTTGCTAAAAGAGCTTTAGTTATGATCAGCCATGACCGCTGTGAATAGCAGTGCTGGCTCGAACGGCCGAATGGCTTACTCCTGCACATACTGTCTATTGTCTATGCAATGGCTTAAAATGTGAAGACCAATGGAAAGACCCTTAAAGAGGGAATTTCGGAAACCAGGGGCTTGGGTGGCTGAAAACCATCAGTACTAGAACGATGAAATTCGGGAAGAAAAAGAGGTGGAATAAACGGGGACAGATTTAAAGGCAAGAATACGCTCCATACTTGCAGCAAGGTGCTCTGAAAAGTTACAGGATAATGAATAGTTTAAGAAAGAACTGCAGATGCTGGAAAAATGGAAGGTAGACAAAATTGCTGGAGAAACTCAGCGGGTGGGGCAGCATTTATGGAGAGTAGGAATAGGCGATGTTTCGGGTCGAGACCCTTCTTCAGACTGACTGATAATGAATAGTTATCATTTTAATGATGTTAGCTGAGGGATTAGGTCCTTTGCAGTCAGAAACTGGTGAATTGATCATGGGGAACAAGGACATGGCAGACCAATTGAATAACTACTTTGGTTCTGTCTTCACTAAGGAAGACATAAATAATCTGCCAGAAATTGCAGGAGACCGGGGGTCAAATGAGATGGAGGAACTGAATGAAATCCAGGTTAGCCGGGAAGTGGTGTTAGATAAATTGAATGGATTAAAGGCCGATAAATCCCCAGGGCCAGATAGGCTGCATCCCAGAGTACTTAAGGAAGTAGCCCCAGAAATAGTGGATACATTAGTGATAATTTTTCAAAACTCTTTAGATTCTGGAGTAGTTCCTGAGGATTGGAGGGTAGCTAATGTAACCCCACTTTTTAAAAAGGGAGGGAGAGAGAAAACGGGGAATTACAGACCAGTTAGTCTAACATCGGTGGTGGGGAAAATGCTAGAGTCAGTTATTAAAGATGGGATAGCAGCACATTTGGAAAGTGGTGAAATCATTGGACAAAGTCAGCATGGATTTATGAAAGGTAAATCATGTCTGACAAATCTTATAGAATTTTTCGAGGATGTAACTAGTAGAGTGGATAAGGGAGAACCTGTGGATGTGTTATATCTGGACTTTCAGAAGGCTTTCGACAAGATCCCACATAAGAGATTAGTATACAAACTTAAAGCACACGGTATTGGGGGTTCAGTATTGATGTGGATAGAGAACTGGCTGGCAGACAGGAAGCAAAGAGTAGGAGTAAACGGGTCATTTTCAGAATGGCAGGCAGTGACTAGTGGGGTACCGCAAGGCTCAGTACTGGGACCCCAGCTATTTACAATATAAATTATGATCTGGATGAGTGAATTGAATGCAACATCTCCAGGTTTGCGCAGTGTTAGCTGTGAGGAGGATGCTAGGAGGCTGCAGGATGACTTGGATAGACTGGGTGAGTGGGCAAGTGCATGGCAGATGCAGTATAATGTGGATAAATGTGAGGTTATCCACTTTGGTGGCAAAAACAGGAAGTAGACTATTATCTGAATGATGGCCAATTAGGAAGAGGGGAGATGCAACAAGACCTGGGTGTCATGGTACACCAGTCATTGAAAGTAGGCATGCAGGTGCAGCAGGCAGTGAAGAAAGCGAATGGTCTGTTGGCATTCATAGCAAAAGGATTTGAGTATAGGAGCAGGGAGGTTCTACTGCAGTTGTACAGGGTCTTGGTGAGACCACACCTGGAGTATTGCGTACAGTTTTGGCCTCCTAATCTGAGGAAATACATTCTTGCCATAGAGGGAGTACAGAGAAGGTTCACCAGACTGATTCCTGGGATGGAACGACTTCCATATGAAGAAAGACTGGATAGACTCGGTTTGTACTCGCTGGAATTTAGAAGATTGAGGGGGGATCTTATAGAGACTTACAAAATTCTTAAGGGGTTGGACAGGCTAGATGCAGGAAGATTGTTCCCGATGTTGGGGATGTCCAGAACAAGGGGTCACAGTTTAAGGATAAGGGGGAAGTCTTTTAGGACCGAGATGAAAAAATCAATTTTCACACAGAGAGTGGTGAATCTGTGGAATTCTCTGCCACAGAAGGTAGTTGAGGCCAGTTCATTAACTATATTTAAGAGGGAGTTAGATGTGGCCCTTGTGGCTAAAGGGATCAGGGGGTATGGAGAGAAGGCAGGTACAGGATACTGAGTTGGATGATCAGCCATGATCGTATTGAATGGCGGTGCAGGCTCGAAGGGCCGAATGGCCTACTCCTGCACCTATTTTCTATGTTTCTATGATTAGCACCTGTGTGGATTTTGAGGTGGTTTGTGATACTAAATAGTCTTAGTAAAAACCGGAGTAGGCACACAGGGCCTTCATTTAATGTGGACATAAGGAACTGCAGACAAAAAAAAATACACAAGGAATAACTACTGGAGTAACTTGGCGGGTCAGGCAGCATCTCTGGAGAAGATGCATAAGGGATGCACGGTCACAGTGGCGCAGTGGGAGAGTTGCTGCCTTACAGCGAATGCAGGCGCCAGAGACCCAGGTTCGATCCCGACTACGGGCGCTGTCTGTACGGAGTTTGTACGTTCTCCCCATGACCTGCGTGGGTTTTCTCCGAGATCTTTGGTTTCTTCCCACACTCCAAAGATGTACAGGTGTGTAGGTTAATTGGCTTGGTATAGTGTAAACATTGTCCCTCATGGGTGTTGGATGGAGTTATTGTGCGGGGATCGCTGGTCGGCGCGGACTTGGTGGGCCGAAGGGGGCCTGTTTCCGCGCTGTATCTCTAAACTAAACTAAAAGGACACAAAGTGCTGGAGTAATTCAGCAGGTCAGACGGCATCTCCGGAGTTGTTTCAGATCAAGACCCTTTGTCATTTCAAATAAAATGCTGCCTGACCTACTGAGTTACTCCAGCACTTTGTTGTATTAAATCAGTATCTGCAGATCCTTGTTTCTGCATCCGGGACGCTCGGGTTGGGAAGGGTCTCGTCCCGAAGCGTCGATGGCCCCTGGCATGTCGTCCAGAGATGCTGCCCACAGCGAACAACCCGCTGAGTGACTCCAGCACATTGCCCCTTCATGTAATGCTTTGGCCAACAGGCAGTTTATCCAGTCGGGCCGCGTTCCCTCAGTACTCCACTGATGTACGCCCTTGCTGCTCCATCCTGGATCTGAGTAGGGTTTCAGCTTCTGACGGAGAAGAAGGGCATAGACACTGAGACACAGGAGACGTCTACATTATTGCAACAGTGGGCTGTAGGAGTTGAATGGCCTCACATTTTACTGCACTCCACTTGTCCGCGATTGTGTAGACTGTGCCTTTGGGAGAGCAATCTGCATCCTCACCTTCTTACCCCAACCTCGTACCTCATCAGTGATGTCCGAAGAAGGGTCTCGACCCGAAACATAATCTATTCCTTCTCTCCAGAGATGCTACCTGACCCACTGAGTTAAACATAGAAACATAGAAAATAGGTGCAGGAGGAGGCCATTCGGCCCTTCGAGCCAGCACCGCCATTCATTGTGATCATGACTGATCACACGCTATCAATAACCCGTGCCTGCCTTCTCCCCATATCCCTTGACTCCACTCGCCACTAGAGCTCTATCTAACTCTCTCTTAAATCCATCCAGTGATTTGGCCTCCACTGCCCTCTGTGGCAGGGAATTCCATAAATTCACAACTCTCTGGGTGGAAAAGTTTTTTTCTCACCTCAGTCTTAAATGGCCTCCCCTTTATTCTAAGACTGTGGCCCCTGGTTCTGCACTCGCCCAACATTGGGAACATTTTTCCTGTATCTAGCTTGTCCAGCCCTTTTATAATTTTATATATTTCTCCAGCATTTTGAGATTCTCAGCCTGAAGAAGGGTCTCGACCCAAAACGTCATCTATTCCTTTTCCCCAGAGATGCTGCCTGACCCGCTGAGTTACTCCAGAATTTTGTGTCTATCACCAGTTATAAACCGTAGTGGCAGACGTCAAAAGAACCTTCCCTTTCTGCTGCATGTGTGAGATGGACCACTTCTTTACCTGACTACAGAATTAAACTATTACTGGACTTCAGAACTTTACCGATCAGCTATAATTTATTTTCAGATATTCTGCTAAATTTATATCTGGGTGCAAATACTAACAACTGTTGGCTGAAAAGATTAGAGGGGTGGGGAGGTGACCCATAATGTTGTTCATTAACAACAGCAGAGGTTAGATTAGATGAATGGATTAGTTTTGTGCTACAGAATCATAGAATTAATCTTTGTTGATTTTATTAGTCAGAGAGAATCAGTGACCTGGACTAAACGTATTTTTTTGTTTTGATTTCAGATACGCTATTTATTTCCTTGGCGAGGTGATCCTGTTGTATGGTGTTATGGTGATGGTGCACATCAAGAGCATTCACAAGTAAGTCAATAATTAATCCTTTAAGATAGTGCAACTGCTACCATTCGATCACAATGCAAGCTCACCATTGAATTTCTCTGTTTGCTGTTAAAGTCAGGGCGACTAAGCCTGGTAGGCGCAGCACAGTTGCACAGCGGTAGAGTTGCTGCCTTACAGCTCCAGAAACCCGGGTTCTATCCTGACTATGGGTGCTGTCTGTGTGGAGTTTGTACGTTCTCCCTGTGACAGCGTGGGTTTCCCCGGGGGCTACGGTTTCATTCCACACGCTAAAGATGTTCAGGTTTGTAGGTTAATTGGCTTCATTAAAGTTGTAAATTGTCCCCATTGTCAAGGACAGTGCTGGTGTACAGGATGGACTCGTTGGGCCAAAGGGCCTGTTTCCGCATTATCTCTAATGTCAGAAATTCTAATGTAAAGAATAATGAAAGGCCTCGATAGAAGGGATGTGGGGAAGATGTTTCCAGTAGAGGGAGAGTCTAGGACTAGAGGGCACAGCCTCAGAATAAAAGGACATAACTTTAGAATGGAGGTGAGGAGGAATTTCTTTAGCCAGAGGGTGGTGAATCTGCGGAATTCATTGCCACGGATGGTGGTGGAGGCCAAGTCATTGGGGATTTTGAAAGGGGAGATTGATACGTTCTTGATTTGTAAGGGCGTCCAAGGTTATGAGGTGAAGACAGGAGAATGGGGTTGTGAGGGTAAAATAGATCAGCCATGATTGAATGGCGGAGCAGACTCAGAGGGCCGAACGGCCTAATTTTGCCCCTGTGAACATATGATAATTTCCTTCCAGAATCTTGTAACTGTCAATGGGATGTTGCAATGTTACCTCTTTACAGCCTTTGGTGGTGGACAACCCGATATTATTTCACCTCATTATCTCCCCACGTATTTAAAGTTCAAATTTTGCTTAACATTTGGGTAAGCCTTTCAACTGTCTCAATTGGCAGCTTGATCAGAATCAGAATCAGATTTTATTCGCCAAGTATGTTTTGCAACATTCGAGGAATTTCACTGGCCAGGTCAGTCACACAATTAAAAGCAACAGGCTCAAAAACACATTTTAACATGAACATCCACCACAGTGACTCCTACACATTCCTCACTGAGATGGAAGGCGAAATAAAGTTCAAGCCCTTCCTTTTGTTCATCCTCGGTCGGGGGCATCGAACCCTCCGTTGACGGGACGGTCTTGACTCCCGTAGCCGGTGGTGTTCGTGCCCCCCGCGTCGAGGCGATCTTCTCCCACATCGGGAGGGGTTGTCAGCTCCCCCGCGCTGGACGATCGAACCTCGCGCCGGGGCTGGATGAACCTTCTGCGGCGTTGTTCCCGACAGCCTCTCCCGGGACTGCGAGCCCTTGATGGTAAGTCCGCAGGCCGCGGTGGGAGCGATCCCAGGCAAGGGATCAGCTCCGATGTTAAGTGCACGCCCCGCGGTGGGGCTCACGACAGTCCGGGGAGGCCTCCAGCTCCAGCGATGGTAGGCCGCAGAGCCCGGAGAATGTGATCCGAAAATTGATCACATCCCCGGGAAGGTAGGAACTTGAAAAAAAGTTTCCCCCGATCCCCCCCCCCCCCCCTTCCCCCACATAAAAAAAACCGGAAGAACATTAAAATAAACTTTAAACAGACGCTAAAAATAACAAAAAGGTGAAAAAACGAACAGACAGCCGGCAGGGCTGCCATCACCCCAACGCCCCTGATGCTTGTTTTCCCATAATGTTCTTGCCATTTGAATCCAGGCTGTTGTCAGTGATGTTGGTAATGATTGTTCTGGTGGTGCTTTTGGTGATTGCGTTGATGACAACATTGATCGTGGGCATGGCGTTGTGTTGGTGAATCTGACGCTGGCAAATAGAATCCAACTTTAAAGTAAAAAAAAAGAATGAATGTCATGGCGAATGTGCATGAACGCTTAAGCGAGTACGAAGGACTGAATCACGGTGGCGCAGCGGTAGAGTTGCTGCCTGACAGCGCCGCTGACCCGGGTTCGATCCCGACCACGGGTGCTGCCTGTGTGGAGTTTCTACGTTCTCCGTGTGACCGCGTGGTTTTCTCCGGGTGCTCTAGTTTCCTCCTACTTTCCTACTAAGATATACGTGTTTGTAGGTTTATTGGCTTTGTATAATTGTAAATTGTCCCTAAAGTGTGTAGGATAGTGTTCGTAATTGTAAATTGTCCCTAATGTGCGTAGGATAGTGTTTGTGTGCGGGGATCACTGGTCGGTGCGGTCTCAGTGGGCTGAAGGGCCTGTTTACGCGCTGTTTCTACGTTCTCCGTGTGACCGCGTGGGTTTTCTCCGGGTGCTCTAGTTTCCTCCTACTTTCCAAAGATATACGTGTTTGTAGGTTTATTGGCTTTGTATAATTGTAAATTGTACAACTGATACTAAAACTAAAATACTCTCATTAACTTAGCCTGCCAGTGAAAAAATGAGTCAAGCCCCAAAAATTCTTCAATCATTTATTGAGGACATTCAGTTTCCCTATTGCTCAATAAGTTTCTGTATGAAACAAATCTTAACAGATCAACAAGTAATAAAATGCCCTCCCATGCCTCTGAACTAACTGAAACTATTGCTAATGCAAACATTGGGTGGCACAGTGGTAAAGCTATTACTACCTCACAGCGCCAGAGACCCGGGTGCAATCTTGATATCGGGTGCAGTCTGTGCAGAGTGTTTGCATGTTCACCCTGTGGTCATGTGGGTTTCCTCCAGATGCTCTAGTTTCCTCCCACATCCCAAACACATGCAGGTTTGTAGGTTAATTGGCCTCTTTAAATTGTCCCTGCTGTGTAGAGAGTGGGAATGGGGAATAACGGAACTTATTCCGTTATTGATGGTTGGCATGGTCTCGGTGGGCCAAAGGGCCAGTTTCCATGCCTTATCTCTGAAGCTGAACTAAACCGTTCTCATTTATTCCAAGAAATTCCTAAATAATTTTGAATATTTTTGTTATAGTTCCATTTATCCAGTGTGCTAGAAGGAGAATATTTCCAGCTTCTCTTTTCTCTTCACATTAGCTTTTGAATTCAAAAAGGGGAGAATTTGACATTTCATTTCTAATTGCATTCTTAGAAAATTCACACAGGTCAAATGTACAAAATAGCAATGGACAACCGTATCCAGTGATCAGACTCTGCAGCCTCAACAGCCTGTTTTCAAAGTGTTTTCTGGTAGATTTAAGTCACAGTGAAACAGTGTGGAAACAGGCCCTTTGACCCAACTTGCCCACACCGGCCAACAATGTCCCATCTACACTAGTCCCACCTGCCTGCGTTTGGTCCATATCCCTCCAAACTTGTCCTATCTAGGTACCTGCCTAACTGTTTCTTAAACGTTGGGATAGTCCCAGCCTCAACTACCTCCTCTGGCAGCTTGTTCCATACGCCCACCACACTTTGTGTGAAAAGGTTACCCCCTCAGATTCCTATTAAATCTTTTCCCCTTCACCTTAAACCTATGTCCTCTGGTCCTCGATTCCCCTACCCTGGGCAAGAGATTCTGTGCACCTGCCCAATTGTTCAATTGGAGTGAATCAATGAGTGGGTAGTGACGAACTATTCCTTCTGCCAAATGGATCACAAGCAGGGTTCTTAGATTTAAAATGGTTATCAAAAGGGGAAAAAAAGCAGAAAGGTTTTAGAAACATAGAAACGTAGAAAATAGGAGCGGGATTAGGCCATTCGGCCCTTTGAGCCAGCACTACCATTCAATGTGATCATGGCAGATCATCCAAATTCTGTGCCCTGTTCCTGCCTTCTCCATATATCTCTTTATCCCTTGAATTACCTATTTCTGCTATAATTTATGAATTTTGTGGATTACAACTGGCATTTACCACTTGAAGCCAGGGCAAGTTGGGAACAGAATGTCAATTTACACGAGAGAACGGTGGAATGCAGCAAGTCCCTGATATTTCCGCATCTTTATTTTCTACTACCACCTTAAAATTTAATTGACCACGTATTTGACCAACTGCAGATGAAATGTCATTTCTGGAATTAGCCTCCACGTTTCAGCTCCCATCAAGTAAGAATGTCCATCAAGGAGACACATATAAAATTATTAATGGATTGGACAGGCCAGAACCAGAGGTCACAGTCTAAGAATAAGGGGTAGGATAATGAGGAATAACTTTGTCACCCAGAGAGTTGTGAATCTGCGGAATTCTCTGCCACAGAAGGCAGTGGAGGCCAATTCACTGGATGTTTTCAAGAGAGAGTTAGATTTAGCTCTCAAGGCAATCCAAAAACATTGTAGGCATTGAATTACCTGAAATCAATGTTGGAACACAGAGACAGATAGACAATAGTTGCATTGATACATGATCGGACCATCTTTTTTTAAATGATATTGGTGGGAATGCTGGCTATACATCAGACCCAAGTTCCCTGCTTCTCCTTGAGGTATTTCTCTTTATCCATAATGGTTTGTAAACATTGGGTTTAACATTATATCCAAAGCCATCCGCTCAAATGGTCAGTGCCAAGTGTAGAAATGAGGAACTGCAGATGGTGGACTATCAAAAATAGACACAAGTTGCTGAAATAACTCAGTGGGTCAGGCAGCATCTATGGAGAACATGGATAGGTGTGTCCCAACCCGAAACACCACCTGTTAGGGTAAAATAGTATCCACTTAATTGTAGTTTAGTTTAAAGATACACAGGCCCTTCAGCCCACTGAGCCCATGCTGACCAACGATCACCCGTATACTAGTTCTATCCCACACACTAAAAACAAGGTTTATAAAAGCCGATTAACCTACAAACTTGCATGTGTGGGAGGAAACCGGAGCATCCGGAGAAAACCCACACGGGGAGAACGTACGAACTCCGTACAGACCCGTAGTGAGGATCCAACCTGGGTCTCTGGCGTTGTAAGGCGCCAATTCTACCGCTGCGCCTCTATGCTGCCTGGCCCGGCTGAGTTACTCCCGCTCTCGATAACAAACCCACCTGTTCATGCCTCTGGAATGAAGTTAAATCGTACAACCGGTGCCACAGAGATGGGAGTGCCACCCAATGAGTCATGGCTGATGGAGGATATCTCAGCTTGTGTGTGTTTGGAAATGGGCAGAAACGTTGCTAATCTTGTGGGGCGACTGGGATCTTCTGTTTCCTGTGTACGTTACTCTAAACATTGATATTTCCACGGGAAGGCCTAGATGTGATTTGCCTCTGCAGCAAGATTTAACCCTGGCCCTTGGCAAACACACTGCCCTGCCCACTCTCAGATGATGACACCTGCAAAGCATTTCTACTCGTATGTTAATTCCATCTATCAATTGAAAATGGAAAATTCCAGAACTTTGCTCCTCGATTAGGATCTGGGTGGGGCTCTTGGCTCAACTGTAGTCTGAGACACTAATCATTCTGCATTTTCTGGTTATATTTCATATTTTTGATATTTGTACAGGCCTACACTCTCGTTGTACATGGCTTGATTCCTATGTTACGAGGAGCATTATAGAGTCATACAGTGTAGAAACAGGCCCTTCGGCCCAGCTTGCCCAGACCGACCAACGTCCCATCTACACTAGTTCCACCTGCCTGGGTTTGGCCCATATCCCTCGAAACCTGTCCTATCCATGTACCTGTCTAAATGTTTCTTAAACGTTGCAATAGTGCCTGCCTCAACTACCTCCTCCCGAAGCTCATTCCATACACCTGCTGTTTTAGCTCTGACTTTTTAACCAGGCTGGCAAATAGCTCTCTCACGTCTAGTGGATGAAAGGCAAGTAGGGCTTGGCAGTAAATATCAGTGAGCCCATGGCCTATAAGTGACCATAAATAAACGATTCTGCCAACTGAGGCTAGGTAAGCTGTCTCTTAACTGGCCTTGGACACAGGTTAGGGGGACACTCAGTGGTGTGAAACTGCTACTGCAAACTGCAACTGGAGTTTGTCCTCTTGCTCATTTCCTCGTTTGTATTCCTTCGTAGTTATCTCGTCCCCAGCCAACAATGGACCATTGTGCGCTCCACCTTTACTGAGTCACCGATGCAGGCTCTGTTTTGTTCTGTACCTTCGCATACCTCTAGTTTCCCTCTCCCCTGACGCTCAGTCTGATGAAGGGTCTCGAGCCGAAACGTCACCTATTCCTTTTCTCCAGACCTGACCCGTTGAGTTACTCCAGCATTTTGTATCTGTCTTCAGCATAAAGCAGCACCTGCAAGTGCCTTCCTACACATTTGAATAAAAGCAATCAGGCCACCTGTTTGAATAGAAATTGAGTACTGTGGACTCCTCTGAGTAGGAACAATGAACTCTAGATGCTGGTTTACCAAGGAAAGACACAAAGTGTTGGAGTATGCAGCAGGTCAGGCAGCATCAACGGAGATAGTGGGCGGGTGACGTGTAAGAAGGACCTGCAGATGCTGGCTTAAACCAAAGATAGACATAAAAAGCTGGAGTAACTCAGTGGGACAAGGCAGCATCTCTGGAGAGAAGGAATGGGCGACGTTTCGGGTTGAGACCCTTCTTCAGACTGAAGGGAAACTAGAGCAATAAACGATGATGTGGAGAGATAAAGAACAATGAATGAAAGATATGCAAAAAAGTAACGATGATAAAGGAAACCGGCCAATGTTAGCTGTTTGTTGAGTGAAAACGAGAAGCTGGTGTGACTTGGGTGGGGGAGGGATAGAGAGAGGGAATGCCGGGGCTACCTGAAGTTAGAGAAATCAATATTATTTTATCAACAAAATATGACGTTTCGGGGCAAGACCCTTCTTCAGACTGATTCTGATTTTTATTCTGAGATTTGGGCAGCACAGTGGCGCAGCAGTAGAGTTGTTGCCTCACAGCGCTAGAGACCCGGGTTCGATCCTGACTACGGGTGTTGTCTGTACGGAGTTTGTACGTTCTCCCCGTGACCTGCGTGGGTTTTTATAGAGATCTTCGGTTTCCTCCCACACTCCAAAGACGTACAGGTTTGTAGGTAAATCAGCTTGGTATAAATGTAAAGAAATGTCCCTGGTGTGTGTAGGGCAGTGTCAGTGAGTGGGGATCACTGGTCGGCATTGACTCAGTGGGCCGAAGGGCCTGTCTTCGCGCTGTATCTCGAAACTAAACTAAACTAAAATTAGACTGAGTTTTATTCATGGACATACAAAGCCTATGACATCGACACAGGTTCTCTCTGACGTTCCATTCAATATATTGTTTCAGGTACACTTTCCTGGCAGCAATGACCTACCTAACCATCTGTCAGATCATCCGAGTCTACATCCTTGATAGCGAAGAGTGCTCTGCTGATTTTTCTGGGTGAGTTGGAAAAGTACACGCTAATGACTTGAAGCTATGGCTGATCGCAGGTTGGTTCCATGTGCTGTTTGTGTTGTTTCGTCTGGGAGATTTAACCTTGATGTTAGATTCCGCCTCCTTGAGTTGCCTCATGCAGGTGCTTTAGATGGAGTCTTAGCATCATAGAGTGATACGGTGTGGAAGCAGGCTCCTCGACCCAATTTGCCCAACGTGGCCCGGCTACACCAGTCCCACCTGCCCGCGTTTGGTCCAAATCCGTTCGAAACCTGTCCCCTCTCCACGATAGAGGAAGAAAAAGTACACGCAGTGATAAAATAAATTGTCGCAGGTGGTAACCGATGGGAACTAACCAAGCCTCCTTTCAAGAAGTGGAGGGGCACGGTGGCTCAGCGGTAGAGTTGCTGCCTTAGAGCGCCAGGGACCCGGGTTCGATCCTGACTATGGGTGCTGTCTGTACGGAGTTTGCACGTTCTACGTGGGCTTTCTCCGAGATCTTCGGTTGCCTCCCACACTCCAAAGGCGTACAGGTGTGTAGGTTAATGGGCTTGGTGTAAAAATAGTAAATTGTCCCTTGTGTACGTAGGATAGTGTTAGTGTGCAGAGACCGCTGGTCAGCATGGACTCGGTGGGCCGAAGGGACTGCTTCCGCGCGATATCTCTGCATCTCTAAACCGAGTAAATGTTGTGAGGTTACGAGGCTTGATGGCAGTGTAGAAGGAAGCATTTAAATCACAATTATTATTGTCCTCAATGGTATGTGGTTCAACAAGTTATTCAGATTAAGATGGCATTTAATGCCATTGCATGTGCTCCTCCTACACATTGCCCGAGAACATTTCCAAATCATAGGCTGCGATTTCATCAGTATTTTTGGTTTAACAATAATGCAACAACTCCCTCACGGGACTTGTGTCTTTTGTTGTGTGTTGTATTATTATCTCCTGAATTGTTTCCCATTTTTTTTACTGTAGACCATTAATGGTGATCACACAGAAAGTGACAAAGTTGGCATTTGAACTTCATGACGGTAAGGAACGTGGACCGAACGAGAGACGGTCGACGCACAATCTCACCCTCCACTTTGCATCGACTTGTCCTTGTATCCCTTTGTTATTTTCATTCCTAGTTTCCGCTGATGGGTTCCCTGGGTAGTGCGTTCCACTTTCCAACAATTCCAACACTGGAAATCATTCTGGCCCTGCATAGGTAGAACGAGGAAGAATCATTCCTTTTACTTTAGAGACACAGCGCACCTTCGACCCACCGAGTCCGCACCGACCAGCGATCACCCCGTACACTGACGCTATCCAACACACTAGGGGGGCAATTTACAAATTTACCGAGGCCAATTAACCTACAAACCTGAGATAGACACAAAATGCTGGAGTAACTCACCGGGACAGGCAGCATCTCTGGATAGAAGGAATGGGTGACATTTCGGGTCGCGACCCTTCTTCAGATTAGAAACCTGTACGTTTTCGGAGTGTGGGAGGAAACCAGAGCACCTGGAGAAAACCCACCTGGTCTGGGGGGGGGGGGTGGGGAAGAGCAAACTCAGTACAGACAGCACCTGTAGTCAGGAGCGAACTCTGGTCTCTGGCACTGTAAGGCAGCAACTCCATCGCTGTGCCACTGTGCCACCCCATGAACTCTTAGCAGGGTGTGCAAAAAGGTGGCATACGTTTATGGTGCTTGATGGATGTGAGTGGGGTTAGTTGAGGAAGTAACTTTTCACCAAACGAGTGAGGGAGATTGGGAAGCCAATGTCTGAAAAGATTGGTGAAATGCATTTCATTGAGCGTTTGATGTGCTGTGTCCCGTCGGGCAGGAATAAAGAGATAGAAACATAGAAATTAGGTGCAGGAGTAGGCCATTCGGCCCTTCGAGCCTGCACCGCCATTTGATGTGATCATGGCTGATCATCCAACTCAGTATCCTGTACCTGCCTTCTCTCCATACCCCCTGATCCCTTCAGCCACAAGGGCCACATCCAACTCCCTCTTAAATATGGCCAACAAACTGGCCTCAACTACCTTCTGTGGCAGAGAATTCCACAGACTCACCACTCTCTGTGTGAAAAAACGATTTTCTCATCTCGGTCCTAAAAGACTTCCCCCTTATCCTTAAACTGTGACCCCTTGTCCTGGACTTCCCCAACATCGGGAACAATCTTCCTGCATCTACAGAGATGCCAAGTGTCCCGGATTCGCCGTATTTTATCCCGGCGAAATAACCTTTTTACGGTGTTCCGGCAGCCAAACATGCTGTTACGGAACACCGCCGCGCCGGTGTTCCTCCCGTGGTGAACGCCGGCGCCATGTGTCCCCGGTTTGCCGGCCCGCGCGATCAGCGGCATTTTGCCGGGCCCTAGTGACCGCGCGTGCGCAGTGGGGGAGGGTTGCCGGGCCCTAGTGACCGCGCGTGCGCAGTGGGGGAGGGTTGCCGGGCCTGGCGCCATTTCGAGCCACGCCACGCCCGGCCCAGAGCCCGGGCGGCGCCGGCCCGCGCGATCAGCGGCACTTTCTTGCCGCCAGCCGGCCGCTCGCGGCAGCCCCATCACCGGGCCTCCCCCCCCACCCCCACCCAGTGCGCAGGCGCATAGCCGCCGGCAACAACCCCAGGTGAGTGTTACGGAGAGAAATGCATTTAACCCCATTTGTTACGGACAAATGGGTTAAATGTTACTGTGAACTAAATTTAGGGTTGGCATCTCTGCATCTAGCCTGTCCAACCCCTTAAGAATTTTGTAAGTTTCTATTAGATCACCCCTCAATCTTCTAAATTCAGCGAGTACAAGCCAAGTCTATCCAGTCTTTCTTCATATGGAAGTCGTGCCATCCCAGGAATCAGTCTGGTGAACCTTCTCTGTACTCCCTCTGTGGCAAGAATGTCTTTCCTCAGATTAGGAGACCAAAACTGTACGCAATACTCCAGGTGTGGCCTCACCAAGACCCTGTGAAATGAGCTAGTGAAATGTTCTTTGTCTTCCTTCCTGGACACAACATTTCAAATGATCTCCATCAGTGGCATAAATGTCCTCTCTTCCACTATCCTACAAAGTATGTTTATAATACCTTTCATGATGTGAGGATATCCAGAATTTATTTACAACTGAGGTTCATTGAGGAAGAAACCTTGTCCAAAACACCAGGGATAAGCGCAGCACATTACAGCTGCATCCGTGCAGATAGTAAGTCATTGGTTTCGTTTAGTTAATTGTCAGGTGCACTGAGGAACAGTAAAAAGCAAAGATCCTGCAGCGAGCAAGATGGATCACTCGACGAAAAGGACGCAGTACGGTCATGGGCAGATTCATGGGGAATTTTCGGCCCCATTTCCGTAACCGGCTTCCGTCTCCGCACCAAAGATCCCGTAGAATACTAGTGTGGAGACCGAAGCCGGCTACGGAAATATCCTCGCAAAAATAAGAGTTATTTGGAAAAAATCGTCTCATTTTCAGAATCATAATTGATTCACACAAACTGTTCCACCGCAACGCTTATTACACTGCGAGTCGGGCCGGGTCGGGTTGGGTTACTGAAATGGATGAAAAAAAGGCCCCCATTCCGCGCCTTTGCGTACTACACGTCAGCCCATTGCATTTAGAAGGAGTGGTCTATCTTGCTTGCTATGGGATCTTTACTAAAAAGCTTTTGTCGTGTGCTAAGTCAGCGGATGGAAAACCATGGTTACAATTGAGGCACCCACATTATACACAGACACAGTTTGATTTCCCCACCACTCTAAAGGGCCTGTCCCACTTGGGCGACCTAATCCGCGAGTTCTGGCGAGCTTGCCCTCGACTCATACTCACAGCATGGTCGACACGAGGTCGTAGGAGGTCTTTGTAACTCTCCTTCATGCTCGAGAATGGTCCAGGGCTACTTGAAGCCTTAGCTAGGTCACAGCGTATTTTTGACACGTTGAAAAATGCCCGCAAGTAAAAAAAGGTCGCCATGGAAAAAATCGATACTTTTTTTACTCGTAGGTTTAGTCGTAGTAGGTCGTAGTAGGTCGGCATGTTATTCGTAGGTAATCGAGGGTAGTCGAAGGTAGTCGTAAATAGTCTTCTACATAGTTGAAGGAGGTCTTCTACATAGTTGAAGGAGGTCTTCTACATAGTTGAAGGAGGTCTTCTACATTACATTTTTTCAAACTCTCCTAAACTCTTCTAAACTCGCCAATTAGGTCGCCCAAGTGGGACAGCCCCTTATCTCAGGTAGAATGGAGTTGCATTCATTTTAGGTGAGGTGAATATTATGATTTCAAAGCCTGATGTGTCTTGCAGTTCTTGGTTGGAAATTATCAAAGGCGTTGAGCGAGGGGAGGACTTGACACGATTGTGAGGTCACAGGAAACATACAGCAAGGTATTAAAGATAGATATTAAAGGGGATTGTAACGAGAAAGAAGCCATATCAAGTTATGAGGGAGAGTATGACGCTAAATGCTGGAGTAACTCAGCGGGACGGGCAGCATCTCTGGAGAGAAGGAATGTGTGACTCAAAGGACATAGCCTAAAATTTAGAAAGAGAGGGCTTCATTTGTGAAGTTGGAATTCAAGACCACATATGGAGGACAATAGAAACTTTAAACTTGCTTCTGTAAGCAGTAATCATGCAAGGAGAGAAACTACTTTTGAAAGTGCAATTGACAAATTCTGCGTTGCCAAACCTAAAGGATTGCAGATCAGCCACGATCACATTGATGGCTGAGCACGTTCACACATTAAATGGCCACTGCCAAATTGATAGATGAAATATGTTCACGATTATGAAGGGTTTTATTAAAGTAAATCTGGGAAAACTGTTTACTCCGGGTACATAGTTGGTAGACAGCCTAGACTGGAATCAAGGGTGGATGAAGCAATTCAGCCAGACATTTTACCCGCTATTTTCTTGCCTTAAAACAATGTCATATCTCTCTGACCTTTTTCTCGTAATGAGCTTTAAAAGGGTGGTATTTTAATGGGATTTAAAAGGGCAGACATTACTGAAAAACTCTAAGTGGATATCTTGCAGCTGCTGCTATTTCGACACATGCTCACACCCCCAACAGCAGGCTGGCAGCTACTGAGCTGAGATGATTACTTCCTGGCGTTTGTACCTGTGTTTCCTGAGGCCAAGGAGAGTGGTCTTGGTCTTGCCTTGGTCCTGACCTCGGGTGCTGTCTGTGTGGAGTTTGCACGTTCTCGCTGTGACCGCGTGGGGTTTTCTCCGTGGGGTCCGGTTTCCTCCCACGTTCGAATGACGTGCAGGTTTATAGGTTAATCGGCTTCTGTAGAATGTCCTTGGTGCGTATGATAGAACTAGTGCGAACGGATGATCGATGGTCGGTGTGGGCTCAAGGACCTGTTTCCATGGTGCACCTCTAAACTAAACCGGTTGCCTGGTTCAGACGAAGAGAAGATAGGCCCTTTATAGAACACTGTCTCATGAAGCATAATGTGTATGGACACGGATGTCCTGAAAAGTGGAGATAAAGGTGAATGTGAAGTTAGGTGGATATGTTATATTAGTCAGGAGTTGGGAATGATCAGAGTCTGATATGAGCAGTGTCCACATTGAGCCATGGATCTGCAGGGATGCAGTACTTTGTTGATGGCCCTTTAATTAAGGTTTATGTGCATTCAGCATTAATAAAAACCTTGTCCCCTGAAGTGGGGTCAGCTATTGTTTTCAGAGCAATGTGACTGGAAATGATGCTGACGGTGGACTTTGGTTTTTGCACAATGAGTAACGTGGTTTAGGTGAGTTTGATGCCAGGCATCTATTGTCTATTGTCTATTGAGTTGGTGTCCAGCTGAGTTACTCCAGCAACTTGCGTCTTTTTTGTTAATGACGTTACTTGTTTATCATCTGGAAGGCATAAAAAGTGCCAGGTGCCAATTTATTAACTTTCAAATGGGAAACGCAGGAGAAAAAAAGTATATATATATATTGGGCAGCAGAGAAGAGGCGGGGATTCAGATCTCCATCATCTGAAAAGATCTGGCCTTCAAGGTTGTTCAGCCCAAAACCCATTTGTGTTCGCTGTAGAGCACTTTGGGATGAACTGAGGTGTGAAATGCACTGAATGAATTCCATTTTTTCTTTATTTTTTTAAAAAGGGAATCTTAAAGTGAGGCCTTAAAGTGAGTTGAGTTCCGCCACAGCTTCTTTTTGCTCATGATTCCAACAACTCGAGTCATTAGGTCATATGTGATAGGAGCAGAATTGGACCATTCGGCCCATCAAGTCTACTCTGCCATTCAATCATGGCTAATCTATCTCTCCCTCCTAACCCCATTCTCCTGCCTTCTCCCCATAACCCCTGACACCCGTACTAATCAAGAATATATTTATCTCTGTCTTATAAATATCCATTGACTTGGCCTCCACAGCCTTCTGTGGCAAAGAATTCCATGGATTCACCACCCTCTGACTAAAGAAATTCCTCCTCACCTCCTTCCTAAAGGAACATCCTTTAATTGTGAGGCTCTGCCCTCTGGTCCTAGTCTCTCCCATTCGTGGAAACAGGTGGCACGGTGGCGCAGCGGTAGAGTTTCTGCCTCACAGAGCCCGACATCCGGGTTCGATCCTGACTGCGGGCGCTGTCTGTGCGGAGTTTGCACGTTCTCCCCGTGACCGCGTCGGTTTTCTCTGAGATCAGCAGTTTCCTCCCACACTCCAAAGACGTACAGGTTTGCACGTTAATCGGCTTGGTGTAAATGTAAAAATTGTCCCCAGTGCGTGTAGGTGAGTGCGGGGATTGCTGCTCGGTGCGAACCCGCCGAGCCGAAGGCCTGTTTACGCGCTGTACAGTCTAAACTAAACTAAATATCCTCGCCACATCCACTCTATCCAAGTCCCTCGTGTCTCCTTGTCATTTCCCGTCCAATTAGTGGGATCTCTTTGTTGGTTTTGGTTGGTGTGCTTTCCCTCTGTATCATCAGCGACCTGCGGTTCAGCGTAGCCTGACCTGTTTTGCTCTGCGATCCAGGGTGACGGAACCTTTTTCCGTCCCTTGTATCACTTTCGAACAAAACATTGCAACTACTTACTGCGTTTAAATGCTGCCAAACCTGCTCTGTCTTCATTCCATTTAGGACTGGCCCGGGATGATAAAGAACTGAGTCTCTCCCAGAAGCGCTTAGCAGTGAGGTAAGTTCAGGATATATATTCAGGAGGATTTGGCTTGAAATTGCAACGTGTGAAATTTGGTGTAAAAGCTAGATTACTGCTCGTGTAAAACCAACAATGTCACTCCAAAGAGTTTAAATCTTTCAATAAAATAAATGCCAGAAAAAAATTAGACCTGCTAGGCTTCAGTCTCAATATTATTCAAGGTTTTACTAATTTCAGTTAAGTCACTAACACATCTTCTTCTTTCGTGTGGCGTGTGCAGCCTAAAGTTGTTGGGCAACTTGTTCTATTTGATCTTCCGTTTGTGTACGTCGAGTTGATTGCATTAGTCGAAACAGGGCGGACCACGTGAAGGTTGTAATCTCCCACCCCCACTAACACATGAGCATATGAAAATAGGAGTAGGCCATTCGGCCCCTCAAGCCTAGTCCGCAATTTAATAAGTTCATGGCTGTGTGTAGGGGCGGGGGGGGGGGGGGGGGGGGGGGGTCCTCCCAAAATCCAGGTGGTAGAAATTTATTTGGATCCGCATTTTCTTTTTGTTTTAACTTTTCAGATTTTGACGCTGAAGAAACTTTCATTCGTCTGTTGTATATCTCTCCACCTCACTGTCGGCACCTCGCGTTTCCCTTTCCCCCGACTCTCCGTCTGAAGAAGGGTCTCAACCCGAAACGTCACCTATTCCTTCTCTCCGGAGATGCTATCTTTCACGCTGAGCTACTCCAACATTTTGTGACTATGTACTGATTTTATCTATATATACACACAGACACACAAAACACATAATATATTTAGACATCTTTAAACATTAACTTGTAGTTAAAACACGAACTTTTCCTACTGCCAGACTTAACACCCTATTTTCCTATTTCCTCCACTTGTAAATCTCCACTTGTTTTACTATCTGATATTTATTTTTATTCCATTGTCTATAATTTTCCGACATTTGCAACTCCTCGCCCTGTACACTAGTTCTAACTGGACACTGGGGACACTGGAAGCCAATTAACTTACAAATCTGCACGTATTTGGAGTATGGGAGGAAACTGGAGATCCTGGAGAAAACCACACACTGGTCGCGGGGGGAATGTAGACACTCCGCACATTCAGCGCCCGTAATCGGGATCGGACCCGGGTCTTTGGCCCTGTCCGGCAGCAACTCTGCCACTGCACTACTCGATGCTTGTCTTGTCTGATTGACTGGGGCTGTGTGCACAGTTTTCTGTGCTTTCTGCAGTTTTGGGCTGGGCAGTTGCCGTACCAAGCTGCGATGCTGTCAATGGTGCATCTACAGAAGTTAGCAAGAGTCGTTGCAGAGACATGCCGAATTTTCTTACTCCCGTGAGGAAGTAGAGGTGTTGGTGAGCTTTCGTGGCCATGACATCAATATGTTTGGACCAGGCTCGCCTCATGTTCATGCACGAGACAACCTCTCTTAAAGCTCTGTGATGCCAAATCGTACCCGAGCGCTGAATGCCCTCGCTGAACATGGACGCAAAATGCTGCAGTGTGTACTGGATTGTGGTCTAAGATTCTTTTGCTGTGTCTTTCAGGCGGGTACCAAGTCTACTTGAGTATGTCAGCTACAACCTCAACTTCATGGGCATCCTCGCAGGGCCTCTGAACTCGTTCAACGATTACATCTCCTTCATCGAGGGCAGAAACTTCGAGGCTGGGCAGATGCCCCTTGCTAATGGAACGGAGAGAAAAGCCTGCTCTCTGAATGAACCTTCACCTCTGGTAGGCTCATGAACTGATTATACTTTATCTAGGAAAAGTAGGAAACAGGACTACCAAAGCTCTAGAATTGTCTCACAGACTCCTGCTATTTAATTGTCAGTTTCAGATCACTGCTTAACAAAATGAACCTGTGTTGCTTAATATTTTGCATTTAATTTGGGTAAGTTTTGTTTCTTTGTTAAGATAATGTTGGGCATGTGTCTGATTGAGGCAGTAGATGGTTATGTAATTTGACCTTGAGGATTAATCTCCAGCCTGTGAGTTCTTAGCAAATTCTTGTTTGAAGAATATTCTTTCAAAAAAAACTTGACCGACACAGGTGGCACAGCGATAGAGTTGCTGCCTTACAGCACTCGCAGCGCCAGACACCCGGGTTGCATCCCGACTCTGGGGTGCTGTCTGTGTGGAGTTTGCACGTTCTCCCAGTGACCTGCGTGGGTTTTCTCCGAGATCTTCGGTTTCCTCCAACACTCCAAAGACGTGCAGGTTTGTAGGTTAATTGGTTTGCTGTAAGTGTACATTGTCCCTAGAGTGTGTTGGTCGGTGCGGACCCAGTGGGCCGAAGGGCCTGTTTCCACACTGGATCTCTAAAGTGAACTAAGCTAAACACCTTCCATGCTCACAATGTCTGTTGGGGGTAAAAAACCTCAGTGATGCAAAAGATGCACTGATTAGGTTAGGGGGGGTTTGGGAAAGATTTTATTTGGCACGCAGCAAAGGTTTTTCACTGTACCTCGGTTTACGTGACAATAAACTAAACTAAGCATTCAATACATCCACCGACCACTGTGTGAAAAAAAATTGCCCCTCAGGTTCCTATTAAATCTTTCCACTCTCACCTTAGATATATTTAATATGTTTATTAGGAATCATAATTTCAATATATCCATCCCAAATGTGTGAACTCCACTATTACAAACCCTTCAAGAAATTGGTGCATTATCCATTTTTGGCCTTTTGTACATTCTCGATCGTCAGTGACCACCTCTTCAGACTGAGAGTCAGGGGCGAGGAAGACACATCTGAAGGGTCTAGACCCAAAACATCACGCATTCCTCCAATCCAGAGATGCTGCCTATCTTTGGTGTAAACCAGTATCTATAGTTACTTCCACCGCTATTGATGGCCCAGCCTTCAGTTGGTTGAAGTCCTAAGATACGGAATTCCTCCCATCAACCGATTCACCTCTCCAACTCTTGTCTTTTCCAAGTCGCTCCCTGCAGACCTACCTCTTTCCCACCCTGTTCGTCATCTGGAAGGAGTTTGTCCGTTCTCCCTGTGACCACATGGGTTTCTTCTGCCTTCTCCAGTCTCCTCCCACTTTCCAAGGACTTGCGGGTTTGTAGGTTAGTTGGCCTCTGCAAATTGCCTCGAGCGTGTAGGATGGGAAACTGGGATAGCATCGAACCAGTGTAAGTGTGTTGTTGGCCGGTGCGGACGCGGTGGGACGAAGGGCTAGTTTTTATGCAAAATCGCTAAACTAAACTACGTATCTCAGTGCGAGACTCAGTTCTGCATTTTTGTTTGTTGAAATTCCTTTGGATAATTCACCACATTAAGGTGCCAGATAAATGCAGTTTGGTGGCATTTTTTTTCATTGAAAGAAGAGAGGTTCATGCCTTGACATCACTGCTAAGAAATTTGGTTACATATATTCAACAAACTTGCTAACGTGTAATAGGAGGGTGGCAGGGTGGTTCAGCGGTGGAGTTGCTGCCTTACAGCGCCAGAGACCTGGGTTCGATCCTGACTGCAGGATAGTGGTGCATGGAAAGAAGTCAGGATGCATTAAGGAATGAGAGGAATAGATCAAGATCAAGAGATCAAGAGATCAAGCGAGTTTATTGTCATGTGTCACTGACAGGGCAATGAAATTCTTGTTTTGCTTCAGAACATAGAGGGCAGAATACAGAACAGATCAGTGTGTCCATATACCATTGTATAAATATATACGCACATGAATAAATAAACTGATAAAGTGCAAACAAACAGATTATGGGCTATTAATGGGTAGATGCAGAGAATCTCTTGTCCAGAGTAGGAGAATCGAGAACCAGAGGACATGGGTTTAAGGTGACGGGGAAAATTTCTAACATGAATCTGAGGGGTAACTTTTTCACACAAGAGTGGTGGGTGCATGGAGGAGGTAGTTGAGGCCGGGACTATTGCAACGTTTAAAAAACGGGCAGGTACATGGATATGACAGGTTTGGAGCAATGTGGGCCCAACGCAAGCAGGTGGGACGCGTGTAGATGGGACATGTTGGCTGGGTAGAGCCAAAGGGCCAGTTTCAACGCTGTACGATTCTGTGATTCTAAATTGAACATCGAACATGGAACATTACAATACAGGAACGGGCCCCTTTGGCCCACAATGTGTGTGCCAAACATGACGCCAAGTTAAACTGATCTCATCTGCCTGTACATGAACCACAGATAGACACAAAATGCTGGAGTAACTCAGCGGGACAGGCAGCATCTCTGGAGAGAAGGAATGGGTGATGTTTTGGGTGGCGATGGTATGCCAGGACAGCAGTGCTTGAAGAAGGTTCATGCCTTGACATCACTGCCAAGAACTTTGGTTACATATATTCAACAAACTTGCTAAAGTGTGGGAAGGAGTGTGGTGCAGCGGTGAAGAAGGGTTTCAGCCTGAAACGTCGCCGATTTCCTTCGCTCCATAGATGCTGCATCCCCCGCTGAGTTTCTCCAGCATTTTTGTCTACCTTCGATTTTCCAGCATCTGCAGTTCCTTCTTAAACAGCGGTGTTTTAGTTTAGTTTAGAGATAGAATGCAGAAACAGGCCCTTCGGCCCACCGAGTCCTCACCAACCCGCGATCACCGCACATTAACACAAGCCAAGACACACACCAGGGACAATTTACATTTATACCAAGTATACAAACCCAAGCCAATTAACCTACAAACCTGTACGTCTGGAAGCTGTGCCTCTTTATTCTGTAGGAGGAAACTGCAGATGCTGACTTATAGCCCTGTCCCACGGTACGAGTTAATTCCAAGAGCTCTCCCGAGTTTGCCCTGATTCAAACTCGGAGATTTATGGTAATGGCCGCTCGTCGGTACTCGGGGCTCTCGTGGACATTTTTCAACATGTTGAAAAACCTTCACGAGTCTTCCCGTGCTTAGCTGCCGTTAGCGAGTCTTCCCGAGTACCTGCCGTTAGCGTTACGAGCCGCTAAGAGACGTCCCCGAGCTCCGACGTACCCGCTACGTTCATTCTCCGTGCTTACCACGAGTTTGATTTTTTTTCAAACTCGGGAGAGCTCTTGGAATGAACTCGCACCGTGGGGACAGGGCTTTAACACCGAAGATGGACACAAAACGCTGGAGTAACTCAGCGGGACAGACAGCGTTCTTGCATGGAAGGAATGGGTGACGTTTCGGGTCGAGACCCCTGCTTTCTTGTTCCAGGCACATTGCAAGTGAGGCCAGTGTAGCCTTTTGTGTACCCTCGATTCTCCAGCATCTGCAGTTCCTTCTTTAACACTTTAGCTTCTTAGTTTGTTGTGTAGAGAGCTCCACTTTGTGGCCAAGTTTGCTCACTGCACCCTTGAAACACACGTCGCGAGCCAAGTGCGTTTTATTGGCACGTGTGCGAAAACAGCACAATTAAATTTTTCCCTGCAGCAGCACGGCAGATATGTAAACATCGTGCTCAGTAGTCACCATAACCACCAACAAAAATAAGTTCAAAATATAAATACAATGCCTCCCATGTCCCTAGTGCAATCAAGACAATTTGTAGTTCAGAGTTTAGTTGGAGTCCGTAGTGTTCAATAGCCTGATGGCAGTAGGGAAGATGCTGTTCCTTAACCTGGATGTTACAGCTTTCGGGCTCCTGTACCTTCCTTCTGAACCTTCTGAATTTTGTAGTTGGCAGGTCAGTGCTCTGCAAATCGCCAACTTGGACAATTTTTCATCTTTATCAAGCCAATTAACCTACAAACCTGAACGTCTCTGGAGTGTGGGAGGAAACGGAAGATCTCGGAGCAAACCCATTAGATCACGGGGAGAACGTACAAACTCCGTACAGACAGCGCCCATAGTCGGGATCGAACCCGGGTCTCTGGCGCTGCATTTTTGCTGTAAAGCCTCTGTCTCACTTAGGAAACCTGAACGGAAACCTCTGGAGACTTTGCGCCCCACCCAGGGTTTCCGTGTGGTTCCCGGAGGTTTTTGTCAGTCTCCCTAATGGTCGAAAGTGGTTTCCGTTTTAAAAATCGGTAATTTTGTTGTCGAAGCCGGTTGCTATGCTAGTTGAGGGTGGTTGCCGGAGGAGAAAAACCTCCGGGAAACGCACGGAAACCTTGGGTGGGGGGGGGCAAAGTCTCCAGAGGTTTCCGTTCAGGTTTCCTAAGTGGGACAGGGTCATAAGGCGGCAACTCTACTGCTGTGCCACCGTGACTGCCCATGGTGTCAAGGGGTGAAATGGGAGCGTGGCCAGGGTGGTGCGGCGAGGGTGGTGTCAATTACAGGAGAGACCTGATAGTTTATTGTGCCAACAAGGAAATGCAGATGCTGGTTTATGCAAAAGTCTGAAGCAGGGTTCCCGATCCGAAATATCATCCCTCCATGTTTTGCAGAATACCGTCTGCCCTGCGGAGTTACTCCAGCACGCTGTGTCCTTTTCTCAAAGCTTATTGGATGAATTGATTGAAAGATACAGCGTGGAAACAGGCCTTTATAGTCCGCCCAGTCCACTCTGACAGTCGATCACCCGTTCACCCTAGTTCTTTGCTATCCCCACTTTTGCCTCCACTCCCTACAAGACAAGGGACATTTATTGTCACGTGTACCAATTGCTACAGTGAAATTTGTGGTCGCCATCCAGAGGCCATCGACCAGGGTACAATCGGAACTCCGATGCTGTCTGAGAGTAGTTTGCACGTTCTGCCAATGACCTTGTGGGTTTCCTAGATGCTCCAGTTTTCCCCCCGCGACCTGAAAAACATTGTAGGGTAATTGACCGTGTAAATTGGCCCTAGCGCGCAAGAGAGTGCCGGAATCTGGGGCGTGGTGGGGGGGTCAAGGTGCACACAAGGAGCAGTACAGAGTTGCCATCAGGTCATCTGTTGCTGCGAGATCTATCCATTAACCCCCGAGGTGAATCAAAGAAACATAGAAAATAGATGCAGGAGTAGGCCATTCGGCCCTTCGAGCCAGCACCTCCATTCGATATAATTATGGCTGATCATCCAAAATTAATACCCCGTTCCTGCTTTCTCCCCATATCCCTTGATTCTGCTAGCCCAAAGAGCTGTATCTAACTGTCTCTTGAAAATATCCTGTAAAGTAAGTAAGCAAGTAAATAAGTGCGTTTATTGGCCAAGTATTCACATACAAGGAATTTGCCTTGGTGCTCCGCCCACAAGTAACAACATGACATACAGTGACAGTTTACGAATGATTCAGAAAATACTAAACATTAATAATAATAACACATTAATGATAAAACACCATTGATCAAGCATGTGAACCAACAAACTACCAGATCAAAGGGAGGCTACAGATTTTTGGCTGTTGAGTAGAGCAACTACTCGTGGATAAAAACTGTTTTTATGTCTGGCTGTGGCAGCTTTGACAGTCCGGAGTTGCCTTCCAGCGGGAAGTGATTCAAAGAGTTTGTGGCCAGGGTGAGAGGGGTCAGAGATGATCTTGCCCGCTCGCTTCCTGGCCCTTGCAGTGTACAGTTCATCAATGGAGGGAAGGTTGCCGCCAATAACCTTCTCTGCTGATCGGACGATTCGCTGCAGCCTCCCGGTGTCGTGCTTGGTGGCTGAGCCAAACCAGACCATGATGGAGGCCTAAAGTGGCCTCCACCGCCTTCTGTGGCAGAGAATTCCACAGATTCACAACTCTCCGGGTGAAAAACGTTTTTCCTCATCTCAGTCCTAACTGACCTACCCCTCATTCCTAAACAGTGTGACCCCCTGGTTCTGGACTCCTCCCCCCAAACATCAGGACCATTTTTCCTGCATCTAGCCTGACCAATCCCTTCTACTTGTTACATCCTTGTGTCCTGATTCTTTCTACAGCGAGCGGTGGCATGGAAGATGCTGGTCTGCAGCGTGTGTGTGGTCGTGCATCTGTCCCTGAACGAACGGTTTCTCGTTGCCTACAACAATGATGACGACTTCATGGCCAGAAGCTCGCCGCTCTGTCGCTTCCTCTATCTCTACACCTCCCTCATGGCCCACAGACCAAAGTATTATTTTGCCTGGACCATTGGTAAGAGAACTGCTATGTAATGTAAATTTAAGCCTTAAACTCAGAAATCAGAAAAAATGAACTGGTGAAAGCCCTGTCCCACGGTACGAGTTCATTCCCAAGAGCTCTCCCGAGTTTAAAAAAAAAATCAAACTCGTGGTAAGCACGGAGAGTGAACGTAGCGGGTACGTCGGAGCTCGGGGCCGTCTCTTAGCGGCTCGTAACGCTAACGGGCAGGTACTCGGGTAGACTCGCTAACGGCAGGTAAGCACGGGAAGACTCGTGAAGATTTTTCAACATGTTGAAAAATGTCCACGAGAGCCCCGAGTACCTACGAGCGGCCATTACCGTAAATCTCCGAGTTCGAATCAGGGCAAACTCGGGAGAGCTCTTGGAATGAACTCGTACCGTGGGACAGGGCTATTACCAAGATAGAATTTCAAAGTTTTAGGTAGTAGCAACCTTTTTCACAAGACGGGGACATGGAAAGTTTAAATATGTCACGGTTGCACACAGTTTTGATTAAACTTCATCGGGGATGGAAATCAGGAGGTTGGGTTTAACATCTGTACAGTATAACCTCCATTTGGTTTAATGTTTCATCTGAGAAAAGGCACCTTTAGTTTAGTTTAGTTTAGAGATACAGCGTGGATCAACAGGTCCTTCAACCCACTGACTACACACGACCAGCGATCCCTACACACTACCACTATTCTACACACACCAGGGACAATATACAATTTTTACCAAAGCCAGTTAACCTACACACCTGCCTGGGATGCGGAAATGACATATGATGAAAGAATGGGTCGACTGGGCTTGTATTCGCTGGAATTTAGACAGTAGACAGTAGACAATAGACAATAGACAACAGGTGCAGGAGTAGGCCATTTGGCCCTTCGAGCCAGCACCGCCATTCATGGCTGATCATCCCCAATCAGTACCCCGTTCCTGCCTTCTCCCCATATCCCCTGACACCGCTATCTTTAAGAGCCCTATCTAGCTCTCCCTTGAAAGTATCCAGAGAACCGGCCTCCACCGCCCTCTGAGGCAGAGAATTCCACAGACTCACAACTCTCTGTGAGAAAAAGTGTTTCCTTGTCTCTGTTCTAATTGGCTTACCCCTTATTCTTAAAATGTGGCCCCTGGTTCTGGATCCTAATAATACGGGAACATGTTTCCTGCCTCTAGCATATCCAAACCTTTAATAATCTTAAATGTTTCAATAAGATTTGC